>JAIPRM010001399.1:0-38491 GCA_025469315.1 Stegophylla sp. TES_Ste_2020
ATATACGCATTTGGACCTAACACGAGTCTCTCTTTCTCTTTCTGTATATATTATAATAATATAATCGATAAATTATGCGCCCCGCAGTTACAACGCGTCGCCCGAAATCAGTCCTCGTTTTAGAGCATTGGTTTTTCATATTTTAATTATTATTAATTACATCTGTCGTGCGTCGAAGTACTGCTGCGAACACGTTAACATCGACCGAACGAGAGTGATAATGCGCAATAACACGATGGCGATTCGGAATAGTAATGTATTTAAATTTAAAACAGCCGATTCGAATGTGTCGTGAAAAAACTCGATTTGGAAAATATTACCTACCTATATATATATATATTATGTCGTTTTTGATTACTTTTAACGATAATGTCAACGCTAATGACTGATCGCGCGCGAACAATATTCTGGAAAAATATTTCTCTTTGTAAAACAAATGAAACGACGATTATGTTGTGACTACGTTGGAACAAAAAAGTATCAAGTCGATTATTAACCAAGAAACACTGTTCATTTGAATTAGTTGGCAATTTTTTTTTTTTATACTGTGCCCATATCTTGATTTACTGATGTTTCGGATTTCAAGTGTAGCGAAGAAAGTATTGGTTTTAAAATATATATTTATATTTTTGCTTAAAACTGCTTTCGACTATAATTTTCGGTCAAATAATTCTGAAAATAAGAAATCGTTGGAGCTACATAGTTTTTTGAAAGTTTTTACTAAGAAAATGTAGAATTTTGGAAACTAATAGAAATGTATCGTGAAATACGTTATGCCTATGATAATAATTATACTATAATAATAATTTACATTTTCATGGTGAAAAAATCTCTAATACTGTTGATCTGTAAATTCGTTTAAGTGTCTTAAATTAGAATTCGAGCGAAATCAGTTATTTTCTCATAACATGGATTTTCTATATAATCTCATAAACACTTAAAATTTTAATTGAACAGAAATTTCTAATACCGATAGCTGTTGTCTGTCTACAATTTAGTAGAAATAGTAATTATTTTATTTTATTTGGTTATGATATTTTTATGCAAACCTAATTGATACACTTTTCTTGATTCTCACCATTTTTTTCGGGTGTAGCGAACCTACCTTTTTTTCGAAAAACGATTAGAACAGTGTAAATACGTCATATCGCCCATAGCGTAGGGCAACGCAATCGTGGATCAACCCAAACCGATATCGATCTGTCATGAGTACGTACCTGCAACAAAATAAAATCAAAAATTAGAAATGTATTATCAATATGAAGTAGCGCGTTATCATTTGTTGACACTAGAGTGATTGTTTAGGGGTAGGAAGCAAAAGGGTTTTCTGATGAAACGTACATATATAAGTAATTTCTTCACATTTCTTATGTATTAGGTGTCTGTTCGAGAACCTTATAAGTAATAGTCTTCAAAAATTGCATTGCACTCCTTTTTATTAAACAATATAACAACGTTTCAACGGACAATAAAACGAATTACAATCGAAATAATTTTAAACGTAATGCTATTATTATCATGACAACTTCGACTATGATAACTACTGATGATTTTCCTTGATAAATCATTTTCATGTTTTTTTTTTTTTTTTTATTCAATTTTACAAAAATTCATTAAAGATCCTTTCTTTTATCAACTAACCGTATCGAAATTCCACGTGTAGTGTATAAAATATTACTGTTAGGGCCCACCCGTCGTACCTTAAAATACTTGCACTAAAAAAAAACTTATTCATGACCTAGAAATACCGAATGTGCACTAAAAACAAAAAAGCCTTTAAAAAAATTAATTAATAACCCAAACATAAAAATTCCCTCAAACAATTTATTAATTATTCAAATTAAATTATAAAATAATTTCAGCAATTTAGTCGTTTTATTATGTAAATAACAGTATTTAAAAAAATGATATTAGTATTGTGAAAGTGATGAAAAATCAACTCAGGATATCTCTGTCCAGTAATAAAGAATAGTTAAAAAAAACGTTTTATTATAAAAATGTTCATAGAAAATTATAAAATTAATAAAAAACAAAATTCAAAATGATTTTTTAAATTCATAATAATGTAATTGAAACACGTTTTAATCTAGAATATACCACGGTAATAATAATGATAAATAAAAAAAATTGATAATCATCGAAATCTTAATATTAATATTCAACTATAATCGAGGACATTCGAATTCAGTAAATGAAGTCTGCTCGGGCAACTCGTTAAAGTTTTCTCGTCCGTAGACGACGTAAATGTACGCGAGTGTGTACGAGTGGCGCCGTTTCCTTCATCCCTCTGTTATATTGGATTAGTATTTCGATTTCACCGGTATGCGTGCGTGCCTTTGATGTCATTTCAACGGTCATTGCATTTAACGTACGTTTCTTGAATGCGTTTTTTTGCCCTTTTTTCATAAAAGTAAAAAAAAATAATAATAGCTCAAACGGTCACAACTCATGTCTGACGACACACGAAGTTAATCAAAGAGAGAACAAAAAAAAAATGCTTTGGATTAAATTTTTATGAAATTTATTCTAATCTGCTGCCACCGGGTTTCAAACATTCAAAGAGCGAACGGGTCAGATTAAAAACCAATTGTTGTGCAAATTTACTCTAATGCATTTTTATAGTATTAAATTTCCTCTGCAATCGACATCCCAACACAAAGCAGCCGAACCGAGTCAAAGTAATAAATAAACGCCGAAATGGGTTTCACACAGAGCGTAATACAATCTTTCATCACTGGTGTGTGATTAATTTGTATATTATTTCTTATACGCGTCGAATAATATGGAAACAAAAAAAAAAAAATCTAAATTGGAGTTATTCAGTGTCAAATCGTGTTTGTTTTGAAAACGTTTACCGGTGAATTTATTCAAATCGTAAACGAGCTAGGAAGTTGGACATTTTTGGACATTTTAACTTTCAGGATGAAAATGTTCAGTGAATACGTGATTACCCACCCATCGTTTTAAATTATGATTTATTTTTTATTTTTTGGTTGATGGTAGAGTGTTGAAAATGTATAAGCAAAAGCGGATTTAAGGTCAGTGATCTATGTGGTCGCATAGGGCGGAAAATTTTGGAGAGGCCATACAATTGTATTGAATGAATATTTTTATTTTGTTTTTATGTGGTAAAATACCTAATTTTATATTGTAAGTAGAGCGAGGGAGCTTGTGCTTTTATAGTGGTAATTATTTATTTTATTTTGCATTTTATGCTAACACTTTTTCGTACAGAATTACTAGTACTAGCTAAAAATTTATTAGAGCAACTTTATAGATCGGAAATTAGCTCTCAGTAGTACTTTTTAGTGGTAATTTTTCGAAATTCTCAATATTTTTCAAACAACATGGAAAAACTACAAAAAAAATCAAGTAAAAACTATAAAATAAAACAAACGAAATTTTCATGATATCGATTTTAGTAATTTAAAGCTATAGTTCCAAAAGTAATAGGTCTAGAAACTTGAATCTACTATCGGGTATTATAGACTGGGATTTTTTTTAAACTTTTATGTTACAAATTATGGAAATTGTGTATTTGGATTTTGTTTTTGTTTATTTTTGCAAATTAATATTTGTTTTTCCCAAGAAATTATATCAATGACGAAGACAGTTGTGTATTAATATAGGTTATATCATTTTATGTGATTATATTTTGTTGAACATATGTTTATTTTTAATTTAAGAACGGCAAATTCCTAAATCCACCTCTGCGTGAATATCTTTTATTTTTACATATCTATAAAGAAAATAAAAGTAACCATAATTTTAAAACTAAAATATATTTATTGTATAGTGTAATATTATATTTTAAACAAAATTATAAATTAAGTAACTTAGAAAAAAAAAGAAAAGTTGATTGCATTTTGTACAATAATTGTTGTGTAGCAATTTTGCTACAGGACGGAATGGTCATCTAATGGTCGAATAGAAAAAAAAAAAATTTGTAGCATGAAAATTACTACTTTCGACAATAATAAAATAAGTAATTTATCGATTAAAAGATAAGGACAATGGCAAATTATAAAAAAAAAAAAAAAAACGAGCAATTAAATTGGTTTGACGCGCAATAAATGAATCGAGCCCGGGGAGTGTGGTGCGTGCGCACGTGTAAATAAATTATGAAACTAAATATAAAAAAATCGTGTCAATTGGTCATCACGCGCTGCGAAAATAAATAACTCGGGATCGCGTGTAAAACTATATTAGGTAAAAACGGATTTACATCGAGTCATACATTCACTTAATAACAATATTAACAGCCGTCAATTACGTTTCGTATAATGATATGGACATAGGTCGTATTGTTGTGCTTAGGTGGAGTGCAATTGTTTTTTTTTTTTCTCTCGTTCTTTTGTACGTTTTTCTCGATAATAATTGGTCACTAACTACTGCCGTAGCTTTTTTACGACAAAATAAGTGTTAGCGGAAGGAACGAGTTCAAAGGAACGTGTCCTTTTGGTTTTATTCCTTTTCGAGGAACATTTCTGTGACAAAATTTCGTGTTTATTTTGAAATAATGAACGAGACTGAACGCTCTATTTCGGTCACTATCATCTATACAATTTTATTTTATTTACACGTTTTTCCGATTCGTTAATTTTTATTTTGATCAATTAAATTGAATGAATTTAAAATTAGTGAAACATTTTCTCTCCTGTTATTTAATGGCAATAGGTTATCATTTTTATTTGTGGCTACAATACGAACAATTTTACTACCGACGCAACATATAAATGCACATTTCATTATTAACAATTTGATTGATTGTTTTTTTAAACGTATTATTTTTGTTAATTATAAAATAAGGCTTTCAAACTAAAGAAGAATTACATTTTTATTATATATTAAAAATATAAATTAATATAGGTGGAAAAATGTTTATAATAACACTATTATTTTTAACACATTTTTCTGTTTTGAAATGATTACATAAAAATAGGTTTGGAAACGAAAATTTTTCTTTCAGCGGAACAAAAGAACTGTCATGTTCCATGTTCGCATTTCACCAATAACTTGGCTTGAAAAAAAAAAAAATCATATGAATAAGGAACACATTTGCTTTAAATCTCATGGAATGCTAACATAAATGTTCGTTCCTCAATTAATTTTCTGAACACCAGTCGATATAAATGCACGATGGCCGAGGAACGTGTGTTACGACATAGTCACATACTTTGGCAGACGTTAACATAAATCCAACACTTATTGAGTAGGGTAAATTAACGGTGATATAATAAAATTACCGTCTGTAAAAACTCTCTTCCCGGAGACGAGTGAAATCGACTTTTAACTAGTTCAACTCGGATTAGCAATAAAAAATAATAATAATAACTGGGGCAAATTAAAATCGTTTATAAAACAGAAAGAAGATCATTTTTACCTTTACATTATGTGTTCTAAATTATCTAAACTATAGTACAAATCGTTTGAAGAAGTTATTTTACATTTTAAACCATATGTGAAAACGATTTTCATCATCTTCTCGCGTAACCGTTTTGATTTGAGGTTAGATTCCATACGTGTGCATGATTTAAGCACAATTTTCAATATTCGATGTGAAACACGATATTGGCAAAGACAATTCGATTTTTTATTATGGATGTGACAGAGTGCGCGTGAGTAACAGATTTCCTTGTACCCAAGCTATACATTTGGTAGTGTTGTAATTTTTGAAAAAATTACTTGTTTGTAACTTTCTAGAGTACTTATTGCACAATATGAATAATTTAAAGAGAGGAAAAAGTGGACGGTGTGTATAAAAGCAAATATACCGGATTATTTCATTTTGATTTAGGGTACATCCACATTTTTTGATTTGAGTAAAATAATACCATTGTGAAAATAAACGGTATTCTTTAAAATATTTCATAGACTTATACAAAAATCACAAGTTTATATAAAATTGGATTTGAACTCATTTTAGTTCTGATATTATTATTCTGAGTACTGATTTTTAAAAAAACAAACGGATAGTACTCAGACAGTTAGAGAAAAATTTATTCATTGTGGTTATTTTCAAAATTTGTATTTTTGTTTTACAAAAAACGCCAGAAAACCTGAAAGATATAACCGGTTACCAGAAATGAAATTTTCAAAAGCCAGTTTGTAAGTAAAAGCATACGGTTTTTTTTTTTTTTTTTTTAGAGTTTCATATATCAGTGAACAAAAAACCGATAACTCTTAACCGTCAAAACCGTCACTTTGTGTACCGGTTCTAACCTTCCGAGTCCAGAGAAACATTTAATATGTAAAAACAGCCGGCAAGAAATCGACGGAATAGTTTAAAAGCAAACGTAAATTTATTTCGCATAAATTATGTTATACGCGTATAATATATAAACTCTATTCCGGTCGAATAGTTTTCACATAAACTATACTGGAGTAGAGCTGGTGCGGGTAATAAACGCGGTTTTCTTTTATACTCTGTTGAAAAAGTAGTGGTCTGCAGACAATATAATATACGGTTAAAATGCATGTGTACGTATCTTTGAGAGAGGGGAGGGGGGGTGTGAAAACGTCTTGGGCGAAACAGACGTGCGATTTTTTTTTTGTACAAGAAAAATGTGAGCGTATCGTTCTGCGGACGCCTGAAGAGCGAACACGCGAGTGTACATAAATTCGAAACAATCCTTTTTGACGTTTGCGTAGAAAACAGGAAACGGCGAAAAGAACAAAACGAATACTCCGATTTGTTTATGCGTATCATGGGATTCGAATGAAAATATATTATTATCGACCAAAATCACGAGATCGTACACCGAAATTTCTCGCAGGGAAACCGTCGCCGAAGTTGTGCGCTTAAGTCGTACGTCTAAGGCAGGTGTCGGCAACCCGCGACCCGCGATTACAATTTTTTAATAAGTATAAACATATTATGGAATACCACATTACTGAAAATGGCGATGTTATTTATTTCACAGAAGTTCGTTGTAACCAGCTTCAAAACTCTTTTTTACTCTCAAGGAGGAAATGAATATATTTTTATGAATGAAAAAGAAAAAAAAATATTCCCAATTATCGGATAAAAATTAGATACTCGAATTATAGGAATTATAGGAGTTAGCATGTTTTTCAAAAATCATTCAAAACATAGCTAAGTAATATAGAAATGCGTTCCATCACACCAGGAGTTGTATACAGTTCCCTTTAATTTGCATATTTTGCATATTTAACTCTTTTTTTCGTTATAAGTGCATATTTCGGTTATATCTGAATTTTAAGTGCATATTTCACCTATTTTTCAATATTTAATTTGAGTTTTCTTAGAATTGGAAAATTTTTCCCTGGAGAGATTGAATATTATTTGATATTTTTATTTCTTTAAATGTAAACTCAAAAAGAATAAAGATTAAAAAAAAAATAATAATATATTAAAATATATTATTAAATATTAATATATAATTTTTAAATATTTTCTGATTTAACCGTAAAATAAATGTTTTATAAGAAATTATTTTAGCATTTTCACATATTTTTAGAGCATATTTCGTAGATTTCATAGCATATTTGGTACATTTTTGCATAAACTGAGTGTAAAATTACAAGAAAAGAAAAAACTGTAAACAAATGTGTACTTGGATATTAAATCATTTTCAGTTAAATTGAAATCGTTTTAAGAGGAAATCAATGGAAAATAATTTGGTCATTTCGTTTCTTGTGCACAGACCATGGAAACATTTCAACAATATAACTTGGAAAATGTGAAAATAAAATTTTTGAATATCATTGAAAATTTATTAAATTCAGCCCGATTTTTAGAATTTTTATTCAATTGACTTCAAAATAAAATTATTTCAGAATCTATTTGAAATTGGTATTGATGACGATGAAAGCTGTTTACAAATGTATGTTATTGAGTTGCAAAGTAAAGAAAGTCTTAAACTACTTTTCATAGTAGGCACAACTTAGTTCAGTTTTATTCAAGTCTCAGTGAAACAAAATTTAACAAACTAAAATATTTTATTAAATAAATGTTATCCGTGTTTGGGAACACGTATATTTGCGAGCAAACTTTTTCTCCAATAAAATGTTGATATATATGATATAAATAAAAAAAAATATGCTTCCCGATTAACCGATCGTCACTTGACTAATGTATTGAGAATTTTTACACCGAAAATTAAACCAACGATCAATAAACTGCTTGATGCTGTTCAAAATCAAAAATTACATTAGTTTTTACTTCATATACTTTTTTTGTTATAATTATGTGTTATTATTAAAAAATTTTGTTAATATATACCATTTTAAATTAATATACCGAACAGAGATGAATCTTAAACAAATTATGATGAAACAATGAAGTGAAGGATCAAAAAAAGTGGAAGGAACTCTTAATCCTTTTTCTGCTTTAGCGGTGGAGGCACTGCTTAAGCGCAAGTAATACACGTTTTAACCGGAATAGGCTCTATGTCATAGTCGGATTCGTAGCGATAAATTTCTCACAAAAAAACAATACGGCAGCAGTACCTACAGCTTCGTCTTATCGGCTTTTGGGCCGTATTTAGTGTCGGACAATAACCGTTTAGTGACGACCTGGACGACGCTCCACCACCGATCCAAAAATCTCGCACAAAGAGGTAACGCGTTGTTATGATAGTGTAACACTAACAGTGTCGACGAACACTGGGATGGGGTGTAGTTTAGGAAGGCGGGTGGGAGTATGGGTGTGACCGTGTAGAGCTTGGGAAAAGGTGGAGCTGGTCTATAATTTTATTAGAGGTGTCTAATTTCAAAACCAGCTAAAAGATAATTTTTTAAAATGGATTTTTTTAAATTTTCCAAATATTCACACTGTATTACATACGTAGTTGGTAAAAATATTGAATATCAAACAAGGCTATAATCGATATTTAACGAGGACGGAAAATTGTGTTTAGTATCAAAACCAGCCATCTAACGATGTTTATTTCAAATCAAGCCATAATTAAACACATGTTTTTATCTGCTCTGGTAATAGTGCTCAAATTTTTTCAATTTTCATGAAATTAAGTACCTATTAACTATAATTAAGTTCTATTTGGTTATTACTTTTTATTATTACGTAATTATATACATAAAATTCAAAATGTTTTGTATTTCTTAAAATTTCCAGTGTTTGTTTCAAATTCACCTATCTCATAAAGCCAAGGGGGAAAAAAATTAAATTGTTGGTTTCAAAAACAGCCATATGCTTAAATTCATAACAAAACCAGCCATTTCAAAACTATACATTTATTTAACTCTTGTAATAATGTTTTTACAAAATATATTTTCACATACAATATGTGTACCATTCGAAGCTTTGATTTCATATTTACTATAAAATTATAGACCAAGTATTTTCGTTTTTTGTTGTTTCTGAAAAATTTCGAAAATTGCTTAAAGCTGGTTTTGAAACTAGCCGCTTGTAACCATGAATTCTTATGGTTTTTCTGATGTTGTGGGAATTTTCGGGACGTATCCCACCGGTTGAAAGTTTCAAAATTCGGATTCGACCACGTTTACTGTCCGACTGTCCGTCATAATATAGACGTCCAAAACGACGCAGCAATATTTCCCTGACACCGTTTAAAATAAAATTAAAAAATACAAATATTTTTCCCTACGAACTTTAATTAAAGATTGTTCGCTATCCTGTTTCGTATAGAAATTACGTTTTCTTTTCAAATTTTTGAATACCCCCCCCCCTGATTTTTTCAAATGTTTCCACATCAGTACATTGCCCTGTACACGCGCGATACTTATGCTAAGAAGTCGTAAAACTAGCGAGCCATAGATTAAACAGGGTACGTCGGCAGTGGAGGAGACTGTGTGATTCGGATGTGTGTGCGGTTAGTTCGTGAATGTGGGGTACTAGTGAACGGTGGGGGGAGGGGAAGGTGCACGCCACCGACGGTTTTGGCACACTCGAACGAGTCTTTAAAATCCTATTGCCGTCGGATCGAAAAAGGATGACCTCCGCGCGTACGGAGAGAAATACGTTGTGCCGGCGGTGAGGTAGTTTACATTTAGCCACCTCCCCCCCTCCTCCTCCTCCTCCCAGTTCCACAGACCGTAGCGTATACCTACCCTATATATTATCCAAGTACGTTTGTACAATACCCGCCCTCTGTCTGCCGTGCCTGTTATTCGCGTCCGTGCCAAAGAATCAGCTCTCAGACCACCGAATAATCGTAGGTACATCACACACCTACGTATGCCGCGGAGATATAGCGATTACAAAACCCGCAAGCGTATCTAATGTAATATTTTGCGTTTTATTACGGAGGGAAGTGGATAAATATGGGGAACTACTTTTCCGACCTAGACCCCCCGATTAATTCCAGTGGTTGATGTTGACAAAAATCGTGTATCTATGTATTTTTATAATGCTCGATTATTTCATCGGTTTTTGTCTTTTTTTTTTCACAAGTATTCATAAGCTGTCGCATTTGAAGATTCGATCTAATCACAGGAAATATTACTTTTCGCGTTATGACGCACATACGGCCCGAAACCAAACCAAAGTAGAGAGTAGAGAATAGTACGGATTGGAGTAATGTACGAGTGAAATTACAGATTAATTCAAAGATTTAATTAAACCACAAATATCCCAGTGTCAAATCGACATTTATGTTTAAATATTATAGTTTGAGATTTTAGTACAATTATTAAAAATAAGTTTGGTTTTTGAAAACCGGTAGTTTGATTATTATTCAACAATTGCATTACTCTTATTGGATATTAGATAAGAAAAAAAGCTAAATTTGATTCTCAATCAGCTAAATTCCCTCTTTCCCTTCGTGAAATTTTTATAACACGTCACTTAAGGGTCTACCCCGTACGTGTGTTTCGACATCATTGCGGTGTTTGAAAACTTATTATCATCAGCATCACCCGCAGACATGTATAAAGTGGGGGTTAGGGGTTAAAACCCACCCCGACATTTTTTCCAAAGTTCATTATACATTACCTAATTAGTTTTTCAGTTTTTACTATAATATTTTAATAGTTCGAAACACAGATATTGCATTAGGTCATTAAGACTGCAGAGAAAATTCTTAATTTCAGCATTGTTCAGTTATTGTAATATGTATGTATAGGTGGTATTACTATTTTACTACATCCCCCTACCCCCAGAAATTTTATATTTTTTATATTGTGAACGTGCATGATTGCCTGAGGTCTACGAAAAATTCATACTAATCACCTATTGTATTCGGTTGCTGGAGCATATATAAAAAATTTAAATAAATCACGTTGTAATACATCCGATTGACAATTGATACTGGTAAAGGGCAACCACAGTGATGATGTATACACGAACTATTGTAAAACCAGTAATTCGATGTAATGATATGGAAATTGTATAGGTATCTTTTATGTGTGTAGAACGGCATTTATTGTGTGATTACTATAATATTGTATATATATTTTAGATTCTGAACGAAATCAAGAAGGTAGTGTTTTTACAATGATATTTCTTTTTTCTATTTTTTTTTTTTTTTTTTCATAAATATATAAATAAATAAAAACACACACACACACACACACACACAGATTTGTAAAACCAATACATTTTTCGCTCCACTCAGAATCTAAAAATGAATAAATAATAAAAACTTGTCCAAAAGTTTCGATTAGCAACTTTTTGAAACTGGAGTTTTCTCTAGTTGGTACTTTAGAGAGGTAATTTTTTTAATTTCTTAATTCTTTAATTTTTTTTAGGGATAAAACTACCCTAAATTTGACAAAAAAAACATGGCAACCATCATTTTTCGATCCAAACTTTATGAAAAATTAAACATAGATAGTCAATAATATGAAAAACATTTTGGCGCAAGAAAATTTTGAAAATGTGAACAAATATTGAACATTTTCCTAACACTTTTTTTTTTCATTAATTATATTTTCCTTTTCTTTATTTATTAGACAAAAAAAAAGTAAAGTTAAGTATAGACAAGAAAGCCGGACATACTTCGCACTACGGACATTCTCCACTCTTCGGATCAGATACTCTTGGTGGTTGTGATGAAAAATGACGACTATTATTGTTCTTTATATTGTTAACTTCCTTCGTTCAGAATCGTTTTATTGAAGAAATGATTTATCATTTCTTTAAAATTCTACACGCCCATCAAGAATAGGTGATCCGAGGAGTGAAGAATATCCGTGGTACGAAGTATGTCTGGCTGTTTTATTTATTATTATTATTTTTTATATGATTATTAAATTTAACTGAAACATCACAGTGTTATTATAAATTATATATATATATAAAACAGGCTAACATAAAAATCGACTTTACAGTAATTTATTATGTTCATACAGCATAGGAAATTATTCCTTTGAAAACCGTTTCGTGATTAGTCGTTTTATTTGTGGTACAATAAACTGCTGTTATCCTATAGTCTCTGTCGATAAAATCACGAAGACGCGAAGGAACAAAACGAACGGTTTATACTCTGCAGACCGTATAATGATAATCCTGATGAAATATAAAATAATAATAATAATAAAAAAAAAATGTAATAATGGATATAAATAAATGAACGTTGGAATTGCTGCTTATATTTTTCTAAACATTGCGGAAAAATTTATTATTATTATTAGATATTTCCTTGTGCTGCAAAGCAATTTAAGTGCACGGCCTCTCTTCCATCGATATCGAACAGTGAATATCTACGCACAGAGTTTAAATACCGTTTTATCATTCATATTTTAATTAATATTGCAATGCATAATATAACCGAGTTCACATTTTTTTTCTTTCCGAAACACATTTATTATTATTATTATTATTATTATTATTGCAGTCGTCTGTCACGACGACGAACGCGATTAAAATTGCATCATTGCCATGATATTTTTATTATTAAACGATTGACCGCGGTCTGTTTGTCACGCCCCGTTTCAGCGTATCTGGGACATTTTCCACGCTCGTCTTCAGCCCCCCCTCCCCCCCCGCCACGCACATCGAACGGACGGATGTGTGTCTCGTAATAATAATAATAATAGGTACAGCGCGAATGATATTCGAACGGGAAAATATATTATGGTCGTGGAGATAAAAATAACATCCGCGCGCACACTGTGTTTTCGAAGACATTTTCACAAATAAATTCGCGCGCAAAATATAAAAGTGTGTCTATGTAAATATATCACGTCGTACGGTACGAGATGATTGTAGTAGTAATAATATGTGCTCGTACTTGGTTTTCACTGTCCCGTCGTCGTCGTCGTCGTCGTCGCGAAGAAAAAAACCTCATCGTTTGTCTGTGTTCAAGTCGATTTCGGTTTTCGTGTAGTTTTTACAAGAACGACACGTATTTTAATATATAAATGCGCGCACAACGGTGTTATAAAAGTGTATGTGTGTGTGTGTAATCATCTTATACGCCTCTGCGACTCGACGGGCGTATATAATCAAATCTATAAATAAATCGCGTAATCCTCAAGTGTCCTGGAGTCTGCCCTTTTAAACGAGACGCGGATAATTAATTTAAAACGCGTGCGCACACACACACACACACACACACGAGTCGAAACGACTGTGGAGCCTATTATTTTCAAAACGAGACTTCTCCCGAGAGCTTAATACGCATAAAATACGACACGCACACACGTACGAGCACGCGATCACACACGGTGGCTGATCCGGAGGTGGTTTTTTGGACGGCTGAGGGCCGCGGGGGGACGAAAACCTCAACGATATTTCACTGTATATTTTACGTTCTTATGGAACGGTTCGCCTGAAGGTGAGCCGTGGCAGTCAAACCACCATCCCGCACAACCGTCTAATAATAAGGTTTCAAACACTGCATCACAAGGATGTCTCCGATTTAGTTTAAATTGTTGATACCATTTTTTTTAACGTCATTTTATCTAAAGAGTATTTATAAAATAGTGTTATGAAAACCATAAAACAATTAACGATTTTACTTCATTTTAATAGCTGATATTTGCTTTCATAATTAGGGGCCAGAATTCGACGAAAACGTTATAAAATAGTGCGAATATGACCGAATAAATACCAAAAGTTCTTTAAAGCCCACAAAAGTCCTTTTTAAAATTGTTAAAATCGTTTAAAATGTATAAACGTAAGTGCAAATAGTACGATGAAACTTTTAATTAGGTATATAATATAGATACTATATAAGAACTACAAAATAAATACCTATTGTGTATACGCGTTAACTGAAATATTATCGTACTATTTGTTTAAGTGCGAAACAATAAATGTAAACAATTTAAATTAGGTATTGATTAAATAAATAAATAAGAAAGTTTGTTTAGTGATGTGCTTTTAGACTTTCCGTATTTCAATAATTTCATCATTATTTACTTCGTATAAAACATCTTTTTTTGTAACTATTAGCATAAAAGCTTTTAGCGTTTATTCTCCCCTAACGTACGACAAAGATGGATTTTTATACATTTTATAGCCGTAAAATATCTTCTACAAACCTTCTTAAGACAAATGAATACACATAACTTATCACAAAATGTATAAGAAATTAGCGAGTATTTAATGTTACAGTGAAATGTAAAAATATTTTGATTTTTTCACGGTAAGCATAAATTTATAAGTTACGTAATTTTAAGTTGGTTTTTATTCGGATATAAATTGTATTTATATTAAATAGATAGTTTTCATTTACATAATTCGTACAAGTGTGACTTTTCAAAACTCGTTTTGCAATACCCATTATAAAAATCGTCATATTTTGTTCAGCCATAAAATACTGTTTTAAAATAATAATTTGAAAAAGCAGCCCGCCGGGAACACTCCCGAATTCTCAGAGGCCCAATCCACCTCTGCTGCTGTTCACTGTTATTTATGATTTTCTGTAATCGTGTAAAAACTTCTTCGTAATCTTGGATAGTGATGGTGGTGGAGGGGGAGAGTTAGGGGTTAATATTTCCTTCGCATCCCTCTTTTTTAGATCTTCCACTGAAGCGTACAAGCACAACTCTGTAGTTATAACTATGAAAATGCGTGTAGATGTTATATTTTGTAAACGTATAAATATGTATGGTGTAATTTTCTCATAACGATGCTACATTATTTCGGATATGATGACATCCCAGTAATCTTCGGATGGTTTTCTATTTCATGTGTAGTAATATTTCATTTGTATACAGCAATGTCCGTTAAAACGATAACCTTATTATAGTGATGACATTTTGAAATGAAATACGGTCTTTTCGTTCACCTATAACTGTTTCGTATGTTTACTCAATTTCATCATTTTAAAGTAACAGGTAATTTCTAATTTTTACTGTTATTTTGTCATAAGTTGTAATTTTTTTCACTTTATTTGATTTCATGGTTTTATCAAAATGCCTCGTTGTTCCAATAATAATAATAATAATAAACAATAACTGATTATTTTAATTGATCACAACAATTTATTAGGATCACATAATTGATGTCCATAATTGATTTAAAAATAATTATACATTTCAGGGCTCGGAACTTTATGCATTTGCATATTTCTTAGGAAGCTGCATATTCAAAATCTGATTTGATACTTATTAATAATAAATTATAAAAAACACACAAATTTTCATCAGTTGAAATACGTGAATTAAACAATTTAATAATTTAGAACAGACGCACACTGTCGCCTTGTCTACGTTTTTAATTATATTGTACCTAGTGTTAATTTCAGTTTTGTTTTAATTGGTCCAGTTTTATTTAATTTAAAAATGTTCGTGAATAAAAATATATTTATTTATACTCGGAGAAGAAAACACATAAAGGATTTGTATCTAATGAAATAATTATTTTTTTCATAATTATACTTTTGAATACATATTTACAATAAAAATAGTTGCATATTATACTGCATATTTGAGTTTTTTTAGTGTATAAAGATCAGCCCTGATTACAATAAATAAATAAATAAATTCAATACGATATAAGTTGAATTTTACTTTGTTCTTATACATTTTTCATGAATACTTTTTTTTTTCTTTTCAACTCAACCGAGTTCGGGTTTAACGATCCGATTCCCTTATGTTCCTGGAAGAAGATCGTTACAACCGATTTCTGCAGTACGTCTTGACGTGTACCGTTTACATATTATAGGTAACCTCGCGCGCACAAACGACGCGTTTCATTGTACACAACAATATATTATATAAAATAAACATACGCGATCCACGGGCCCATTACGTCCGTGTAAAATGTCGTATTATCTGAACGTATTGTTTTCCGATCGGTCGACGACGTATTCCCATGAGGAGACGCGACGCGTACACATAGGTCACACCGCCAACAACAACGGCAGTGATTTTAGCCGATAATAATTATATTGTTATTTGCGATCGGTTTTCGCGTGCGAGTGTGCAATAACACAACTTTGGAGAAAACACGAGAACACTTCCCCTTATTCGAAATAAGCAGCCCCCCCCTTTCGCGAAAGTACATAAATACGAATCGTTAGCTTATACTTTTTATCTGGTTATTCTGTGTACTCCGCGGATTGCTACATTTTATTGGTTACCAATTTGGTTCGACAAAGAAGAAGAAATAACAAGTGTTTACTGGGTATAATATGATAAAAAGAGAACAACCGTATGGTGTTGCAGAACAAACTTATTTATGAAAATAGATTCTTGTTAACTCAACTTAAACTAGTCGAAAAAATTACTCACTTGCTCGTTTTTGGATTTTATTAAGAATCAAATTTTAATTTATAACCAGAAATTTTGAAAGTATTTGTTCCATTTGAGAAACCGTTTGGTGTTTGTGCAAAATTTCAATTTGTTTTATCTCCAAAAGCTAGATATAGCCCCGGATCGGCGGCCACGTGTCTGTGGGTCGTTTAACATTTCGTTTTCGTCCTTAATACTAAAAAAGCTATCGCGACGACCCGAATATATTATACATGTACTCGCGACCTACCACCAACTGGCCGTTCTCCCGGGAAAACGTGTTACCTCGGCTGCGGAGTAATTCACCAAGCTCGAACACGGCCGCACAGTTTGTTCCATAATAGCATCGCGAGCCGGAAATAATATTTCTCGGAGGTTAATTACACGGTTAAAAAAATAAAAATACACACACACACACACACACACACTGTATATATAAACTTAAAAATATTGCATAGAACACGCGAACCCTGCGTTTGTAAAATTATACGACAATAAACCAAAAACCGCGTGTAAACATTATTTCGAAATATTTTATATTTATAAATTATTACTCCTGTGCGTTTATTTATTTAGTTCCACCACTCGTAGACGACAAAAATAAAAACGCGAAATATACGAAAAAAGAAAATCATAAAAACAAATGCTGTTTGTTGAATGCACACAGGGAATTGTTTGAGTTATTAACTTATGATTAAAGTACTGATTTGCATATTTATAAGTACATATACTCTCGAGTATTATAAGTTATGGTATACACGTATCCATACCCAATGATACTCAGAACGCGCATCTACCGTACTTTTTTGATTGGAAATATTCTAATATCAGCAGATAAGAAACATGCGGAAAACAAAAATAAAATCTTAAGGTACTACTCGTATATTACGGTGAGACACAATTATTAATATGTTCCATCAAATCGAGACTATTAATTTGCTTTGTGATCTACACACTTCATCCGCGTGATGCGGCGGGCAATCTATTATTGAATTGTACTCACGGTTTGGATTATTGTTTTTTTTTTTTTTTTCATTTCCCATCACCAACGTGTGCCGAGAAGATATTATTATTATTATTATTAGTGTTGTAGTTGTAAAAATTATTCGGGCGGACTACCTGCTCGGTGGGGAGGGGAGGGGGCGTCGTTAAGAGCGGGGGATTGTGGTATATTATAGTACCTACGAACTCGGCTGTGGGTATATTATAATAATATGCAAACGTGAATCATAACACGGGGCAACGCACACGCAACACACACACACACATACTCTCTGAACACGCGTATAATACGCACTCCGACATGCACACACACACACACATACACACACCGCTAGACGGCGGTTTTAATTAAACGGCCATATAATTATATCCCGGTAAAGTTTCCAAGATGATTACCGGGCCGTCTAACGTATTAAATCCCACCGTGAAAACGGAGCGCAGCGGCCTCGCGGTTCACGCCTACAAAAACATAAACGTGTAATTTATCGTTTGTGACCGCGTGCGCCATCGTTCGGCTTTGCTGACTATTCCCCGGGACCCAGTGCCACAACCACAACCGCCTCTCCGGGGAGGGTCGTCCACGGGGGTTAAGTGTGTGTGTGAGAGTGAAAGTGAGAAAGAGAGAGAGTGTGTGTGTGTGTGTGTGTGTGTGTGAGAAAGAGACGGAGAGAGAAAGAGAGACGAGGGCGCTAAAATCGTTTTGCGCCCGATCGCGTTTTAATTACACTCGAACCCACACCGATTGCGACCATAACAACCGTCTCCGAGATCGTCTTCGCTAAGTCCGACACGGGCCCGAAACTTGTTTTGCGCACATCATTCCACGAGCATATAATAAAATATCGATTCCACCGAAAAAATATTTAACCCGTGAGTATTCAATTCTACCGAACATTTCAAAATCCATGTAGATTCTAAAAAAATAATTTAATCTTTTTTTATTTCTAAAAGCTTCCACTTAAGTCCGTTTATATTGTTATGCTGATATTATTATTTATTTTATAATTTTCATTTGGTTACTTAAATTTTGTAAAATCTTACACGTGGCATTTCATTTAGTTTACCTATACGCAAAAAAAAAAAAAAAAAGAAAGAAAAAATGAAATATTTTCAAAATAAAAGTTTGTATAATTTTATTATGTGAACAAAGTATAGTTTGTATTGTAAAAAAATAACAAATCGTTTACCGATTTATATACATACATTAGCAATTTAGTCCTTGTTATACCGATGGTAAACTATAAGGAATGGCAATTTTAATATTGTATCCTTACGTCTTGAATCAGAAAAATTGTTTCCTTTATTGTTTTGTTTGTTACTTCTATAAAATAATATATTTTTGTTATTACTATTATTAAGTAATTACAGTTAGGGTCGAGTTCTTTCAATTTAGTTTTGTAAATTATTGTTATATTTGTAAAATTGTTTGTAATTTCAATACGAAAGACATATTCACTGTATTTACAACTATTTTAATTCGCGATCAATCGACTAAAATATCCCATAATGCATTATTAGGTACCACATTTTTTGTATATATTTATTATCATTTTTTTAGATCGTCTCAAGCAATGAGTATTATTAATTTATCTAACGAGTTTACACTATTGTTTATCACTTTCGATAAATTAAAAAAAAACAAAAAAGAATTCTTGAAAGTTCCCCTAAAAGGACAGTACAAAAACTATAATTTTGGTTGATGCGGTCGTTCGTGCCGAGCACGTAAGTCAGTGGTTCTTAAACGGTGTTCCATGGACTTTTGGAAAATGTTCCACTAAAAATAAAAACTCAGTGGGAAAAAATCATAAAGTGAACGATACTTTTAGTGTCATAGACTTGAAATTTTGATTTTTATTAATTTCTAAAACACAACAGTACAAGACACATAGGCAGAAATCAGGTGAGCTTGAGGTCTTAGCCCTCCAAAATCCATTCCGATCCCCCAAAATTTTTCAAAATTGCATAATTAAGGTCTAAGGGGGGCTAAATTAAACAAATAGGTAAACATGTTAGTTCCCTAAAATGTTGATTCCAATCTGGTCATTGGCAAATTATTATTACGTGTAATACATTGAAAAATCATCATGAAATATTAATAATTGTTCCGTCATTCGAAAAAGGTTAAGAAGCACTGACGTGCGTGTTCGTCTGTCACGCAGTGGAGGCGGAAGAGTAGCCACCGCTACTCCGTGCCACAGTGCAGAGTTCTCGCGGTGGCGTGATAAATCACGAGTGCGCGGCGCGATCCGCTGTCATTCGGGCAACGACGACGACGACGAGGAGAAAACGGAAAATAATAATAATATAAAATAATAACAACGAGGTGACGACGGGGGAGGAGGAGGAGAAGAAGAAGAAGAAAAAACCGTTCATCACGCGATAATGGAGCGCCGGAGTCCGTTAAAAGAAGCGACCTGCCGTGCGCGATGCAAAATGACGATGAGTCGTCGTATAATAATAATATTATAATATACATTTATACGAGGTGTACTCGTATATGTATATATATATATATTATATTATATTGTTTTTCATTCATTCCGTCCAATTCTAGCTGGTCTGTACGATTTCTATGCTGCTGTGGGTGGGGTACAGTATTGTGTGTCGCGCGCGTTTTTTTCTAAGCGAATATTCTCGACGAACAAACGAACTGTGGAACACCACGCGCGCGCTCGCGTATAGGATCCTCTTCTCGGAACACTATCACTGTGATAATAATATTATTACACTATAATACTACTATAATACAATATATATAAATATTCTCAGTATTACTACAACTACTACTATATTCTACTGCTGCTGCTCTACTACACGTCTTGCAGCTACTCGTCTCGGTTGATTAATGGCACCAAGTGTGCTGCTGCTGCGGGCCAAAGATGACGACGACCTGTTGACGACGATATTCAACGTTTTCCGGGGACTTCGCGAAGTCGGCGACACGAGACTAGACTCACTCCCACTCCTACCGCGGCAGGGTCGACGAACAAAGGAGACCAGGGCCAGTGGCGCAACTAGGATTTTTTAAAGGGGGGGGGTGTCTACCTATGAAATTTCTACTATAATTATTTAAATATAAAATTATAATCAATGTACACTTTACAAGAGTTCATTAAAATAGAAATTTTATATAGCAAAATCTAACTGTCTTTTCTCTGAGTTAACATTTTTATAACGTTATTCATAGCAGATAAATAAAATTTAGTGTCGCGCGTATTCGACAGACAATATGAATTTTTAAAGCAAATTTTAAGTTTCTCTAAAAATTAAAAAGGATTTTTCACCATAAATATGTTACAGATAACTTTAAAATACATTTTCACCTACCTACTGCTAGTAGATAGTTGGTAGATGGATAACGATAATTTGATTAGACTTTAAACAACAATAATTATTATTGATTTTGAGTAGATATTCTGTTTTTTTGTTTCTTCTATATCGTAATATATTATTTCCAATTATGACTTATAATGAATTTATTAAATATTACATAAGATAGTGATCAATGTTGCAATATTATGTTTATTTTAACCATTACATATTACTGAATTAATAGAGGTTATAATTGTAAAGTTAGAAGGACTTTTTTTAAAATTTTTATTGAATAAAATTTCCATAATTATGCTTCAAGGGGAGTGTCCAGACACCCAAAACAACCCCCTTGGTAGCACCATTGACTAGGGCCGTTCGTTGAAAGTTTTGATTCGCCCTTTTCATCCTCTCAACATCGTCGCCTTCAACGAGCGCGACCATGTAGCCGGAATTTCTAGAGTGGGAGGAAAAACACCACGTCTAACCTCTACCCCTCCGGCTACTAAAACTATATAAAGAAATAGAAGTTCAATATACAATTCAATGAATTGTATAAAATAAAATAATAATCACTAGGTAAGTATAAGTGAAGTCAAGTGACCGCTTAATTGACTGGCAGCTGACACACACAACTCGATTGTGTTAATTTTATACCTACTTCAAAAGATTTCTCTTGAGTATTTTTTAATTATTCTTTGTTACTGGGAACGAGTTTTGCGTAATATAGATTGGTACACGAGAAGAGAATAGAATAAAAAAATATTTTATTAGACACATAATACACTCGAGAAGAAAAGTTAGATTTTCTAATATGGTTTGTTGAGGTGAACTTTAGACGGAAACTGTTTTGCCAGTTAGTGTCGTTTTCCTATTGCAACTGATGTAAAATTTACGTACTATCATATTTCGTTGGCAATAGAAACGGGCGAAAAAGGGAATCGAACGCATTTATACGCCGTAAACCAGCGTGTTGTATGCAATTGCGAAGCCGTATAAAACGTAATTCGACTTATAAGCTCCCTGTGAAATGCCGTGTAGACTATATTATTTTATTTATTTTTCTTTACAATACAATAATGTCAACGCTATTTTTTAATTTTTTCCGTAACTTGTTCAAATCACCCCCCTCCCCTAATTCCAGATTCATCTTAGCCTATACTTATATATATATATATATATATATACAGTCGAATTCACTTAACGATGTTGGTTATAAACGATAGTCCGTATATAGTGATGTTATTTTGAAACGAAAATTGGTTTTTATAATCGCCTATCACGATTAATAATATGTACATTATGAAGAAAATTTGATTTTGTTCAAAGCGCGATAATTCTTTATGTTTTTCTTATGAAAACGTATTTAAAGTACCCTTAATTTCGGAAATGTATTTTTATATTGATCAGGCTGTAAACAGTGACATAAATACGCCAGAAGTATCAGTTGCGTCAAACAATATTTCTGATTTTGTTAAAAAATCTTATTCAAATATTATAAACAAACCACTATAATGTATTATTTTTCAAACAAATCGTAAACATAATATACTATATATAATATGTACTTTGATTAAAAATTATAAATACCTTTAATGTTAAAATATGTAATCCTAAATAAAATTATACAGTAAAAAATTTGTTTAATAAACCAATTTTTCAAAAAAATTCAAGTTACATTTTATTGTCCGGATATAACGAAGTTCGATTAAACTACGTATTAGATTCCTTAGGTCCCTTGAAGATCGTTATAAGCGAATTTGACTGTATATGCATTCACTGCATTCACACGAGTCTCCGAACCAGCGCCTTATTTATGCAAGGACATTATGGGTATTTGTCCAGGGCCCATATAAATCAGGGGCTCACAAATTGGATTTAATCTTATTTTTCAGTCACAAAATATAGATAAAAAATACTCATATTAAAATAGTATATTATTATTATTGACTGAGCGTTATTACTACAGAAAAAAAAAAAAATTATAAAAATTTTGAAGATTTTATAATACTTACATTCAGATATTATTTAATTTATTATTAAGTACTAACTGGTTATATATTTTATTGGTTACGAATTATAATTTTATTTTTCAATAATAATTGATAATAATAGGTTAGTTTTTTTTATTTTGTCCCGGGCCTCAAAAATTCTAAATCAGGCTCTGCTCCCAACGTTAATATACAAATAATACTTAAGTGGCTTTGTTAAATCCAAAACTCTGCACCCTCCCCCCCGCGCGTTATCGACCGATTCTTCAACATCGATGACTCGATGACACTTTAATGCGTTCACACGTCCGACTAATTCCCACACGTTTTGGCGATCGTCATCAAGTTTTTACGACGCGACACCGTGGTGGACACGCGGCCAAATCCGATATTAACGCCGATCTGCCGATTCTAGATATTGTCGTTTTAAGACTATAATATGTTACACGCCAGTTAAACACGTAAAAGTGATGAAAGAAAGAAAAAAAAAAATGAAGTCATAATAAAGAGAAGAGAAATAAACGAAAAAGAACATCACGCGTGGATGTTAGAAATTGGTGGGACGTAAATTTTCGTTATTAAACCTACTACTAAGTATCTGTACGCCATCGTATATTGTAATTAGGGCCCGGATTTTGATGGATTTTTATATTTCATTGTACGTCTCAGACTGTCCTACCTTAAATTTTGTTTGGATAACACATAACTAATATTTATTTAAGAAATTTTCATATTTTTAAATTATTTGATTAATTTTTATAATTTGACTATTTTCAATTAATATATTGAGTAATACGGAGAAAAATACTAAGTACTATTTATTATGTAACGCACAATTCATGTTGACTTTATAATAATTTAATTATGTGTTTTCATATTATATAATACTATTTCAAAACTAACTTCTTTCAAACGTTTCATCAGTTTTCTTATAAATTGTAATCATTAGTTTAAATTGACAACAATTAATGTATTTTTTAGGGTATTATTGATATTTTTTCAAGGCTTCACTGCATTTTTAGGGCATTTTATATGTAATTTTGTACATAAACATCTAGGTCCTAATAAAAAAACGTTTGAAACGGCCGTTATATATAAAAGTATTCACTTTCGACATGCTTTACTACTGTAGAGTAGTAGTACTATAATATTATTATCGTTATTAATTAGTTTTGATTTCGGACGGTGATACAATAATAACGATAATTATTATGATGCAATTTCGCGCGTGTGCCGGTCGTTTCCGTTGTTATTAAAACGCGTGAATCGTCGATAACACGTTGTTGTAAAATCGGCCGCGGCTGTACCTGCGATGCTGCACAATAAAATACATATATAATACTCGTGTTGTACGAACACGATGACGTCGAGAACCTCACCGATCCCCCACCGTTGGTCTAAAAAAGGAGCCGCTGCCGTACCCGTGTGTACGAGTGAGAGTCTCTCCGTCACTACGCTCTAACGGGAATAATAACGATGATAATAATAATAATAAAACCTATACGTATATTGTATAAGACTTGGCGTTAGAAAGAAGATGTCAATTAAAATTGATTTTCAGTACACAATTGTCATCGCGCGCGTATAGTGTTGTTGGCCGTCACGGAGCATTTTCTTCATCGACACCTCCACGTCGTCGTACGCTGTATAATATATAGTTGTCGTCGTTACCTCATCTTTTCTTCGTGATGTTTCTTAGACAATTCGTTACACGTTTTATTATTATTTTTTCTTGCACCTTCATAATATTATTGAACGTTATTATTATTATCATTATCGCGGTCCGTATTACACGCGTGCAGTAGATCCGTATACATATACACACACCTTACATTATTGTATTGTCTGTCGTTATTATATCTGTTGTTGATAATAATATGATGTTGTGTGCTGCAGCTGTGCGTCCGAGAACACAACTCAATCAAACGCCTCCACCACTGCCTTATAATACAACTACTGCACCGTAATACGATTTTGATGCTCGCATAGGGCCCCGGGTAACGTGATTTCCTCAGAAAGGGGACTATTTTACCTCCAACACCCCCTACTCTAAACGTAATACATACGGGGTTCGTACAATATTCTCCGTCAAAATATATAAATAATATTTTCGTTAAATGTTATCCAAACTCAAAGTCATCAAGATCTTATATGACAATAGTGGGTACTCAGGTAAAAACAAAAGCAAAAAAATGATTTTTGCAGGGAGCGACAAGGTATTTTAAGTCTTATAAGTGGCACATAAAGGAACTTACAATAGCTTTGAAGATGGTTGTCGCATTTTTCGATAAGTTAACTTAAGCTTTATATTTATTTGTTTCCACACATAATCAAATCAACACAAAAAAGCGGACATAAAATGTAATTATATATATTAATTTACTATATTATACTATAACATTAATAGTAAAAGAGGGTAAAAAGTTGGGCAGCAAGTAGTTGAAATGTTAAAAGTTGTATTTTTCATAATTTTTGTCTTATAACTAACTATCAATTTTAGAAAATATTCAAAATTATTTTATTCAGTTATTTTTTGTTAAATAAAAGATATTTCTTAAAAGTTAAGTGCACCAATGTAAATATTTATTTTTAGATTTTTTAAATTTTTTTAATTAACTTTAGTAATTTTTATCTCGGTATAAGGTAAAAATAAATAAATAAACGGTTGTCGTTCAAAGTCACTACCACGGTACGTTTTACTCGAAAAAGTCATTAGTCTTCGGCGCAGGTAAACCCAGCCTAATATTAATTTTCTCATTTTACCGACGTGTTTTCTCCGGCAAACGCGATCGAGTTATTATGCTGAAATTTGACATTTTTTTTTTTTTTTTTCGTGTCAGATCTACGAATACCCCACCAAATATCACAAATATTACAGGCCGTGGCTGTATAGTAGATCGTACAGACTAACCACGTTTAAGGCGTAACAACAATTGTCTCGGCGGTACATGTTACGACGTTTCCTAACCGAATACCGTATTTATATTTCTCTGCGGGCTATATAAGGGAGAAAATCTTCCCCGCCGATCGTATTTTATCGTATAAATCGGCAAATCCTCCGAGACCACGCGCGGCTGCGGCCGGCCAGCGGATCCCGCGAGTGCGCGTTTTATAAAATAATTCGGTTTAGCGCGAACAAATATATGCCGACGAGCACGCATATATAGGCGCGCACACAACAGGTAAATTCGCTCGCCGCATGATTTATTTATTATGTACGCGCCACACACACGAAACTACGATAGGCAATCCTTTTTTTCGCACGTGTTTGTTGCACCTATAGGCTTTTGCGTTTTTCTTCTCATATTCTCTGGCGAAACGGGAAATCTGTTTCGGAAAATCTCCCGCGGCATTCTCCGTCGTTCGGTTCCACTACGTACACTCACGGGGAGAAAATGTAAAAATTCGTATTTATGCAAACTAAATTTTCGTCGAATCGTCTCATCGCGCTGCTGCCGCGAGCATACGTCTGCGCGTAATGTAATGACTGGTCTCAAATCTGACGCTCTTTCTAGCGTCATAGTGCTGCATGTTGCTCACTACATACGGGCCTATTTTGGTGAGTAGTTGCAAAATATAATGCAAAATACAAGTATGTAATGTTCAGTGTTCATGTTGATGATCAACTTAGTGGATTTTTTGATACGGAAATACTAAAAACTGATACAGTTCTTTTAACGATAAAACTCGCATAGTCTATAACCATATTTAAATTTAACTCTACTCTAACTATAATCTATAACCATATAAGTAGATGAATGAAATATTTTGTCTTCTTTCCTTTTTAACCTACTGCTCCTTGTCCCTTACACTCCTTGATATGTAACAGCGAAAATAATATAATAATAAATAGCCTCTGCTCGACGCATTATCACCGGAGATCAAGTGTGTAAATTTCTGTCAATTATCAGTATACCTACCCAAATTAAAAATTTACCAGACCTGACACCTGTTAGACTAAAATACCCTTATCAGTGACATATTACCACCCTGTAAGCTAATACTTTGGTGTCATCAATATGTCATCTTATGTTTTTATATGCCTGTCATTTCCGTCTCCACGATAAATGGAGGAGACTGTGTACCACCAAACGAAAATCACAATAAAAAACCTGTTTACTATTCGAAGGAAAATAATAATTATCTTTTATAAAAATTGGTTATTAAGCAATATTTTTATATTCCTTTTTCGACTTTTTTTAAACTTTTGTAGGGTTATGGGTTTAAGGCTATGATAAGAAAACTTGCAAATAAATTACTTGGTATGTAACACGTTATTAAGGTTAATAAGTTATTAAATTTTTGAAGTTTCAAAAAATTGAAATTGATTTTTAACCTTCTCCCTTCCAGCATTTAATTAAATACCAAATTATTATTTATAGTTTATTTCTAGGGGAAAAAATGTAAATATAACCAATGAATACCATAAAATTATCGAAATATATAACACCAATTTCACCTGGTAGAACACGTAATACGAATAATAAGAATACAAAAATCAAATTTGGGGGAAAAAAAACACTTTTGGTCCTTCGGTATTTCAGAGCCTGGAGCCTGGGCTCTTAAAATCCATGCTTAATGTGCACTTGCCTCGTTTGTATGCGAAACTGTTGACTGTATGTGCAAGTACAATAAGACCGAGTATTTGCACAAACACGTGCAATAATGAAACAAACCAGTGAGGCAACACGACTGTATGTGCACGTACACTGCACTTACTCTATACGTGAGTATGTGTATTCGTGTGGTTTCTATGTTTGTGTGTGTGTGTGTGCACGTGTGATTGTGTGTGTGTGTGTGTGTGTGTGTGTGTGTACACAAGTGCGCGTGAGTGAGCTCCGTACATTAATGTGGCTCGGTAGACACACGCCGCCGGAGGAGTTTACACTCGGTAGAAAAATATCTCGTCGATAGCAAGTACAGCAGAGTAATCGCACACAAATACAAATCAACCATGTTTCAGGGAATTCGACAAACCATAGGGACTCCGAACAATCAAGGGCATGCCCACATATGTGAGAAATTCGTTCCTCCTAGGGTCTGCCAAATTTCAAGTCTATCCGATACACTCAATCCTATCCTAAAGAACTCCTTCTCCAATCATAATCACATCCGTCTTTTAGGTGGTCACACGTCCCATCCTCCATCTACTAAACGTATCCACAAACAAAACCCACTAACACATGGCCGTATCCGGGTGGTTTTCCTGGTTCAGACCATCTCTAAAATGTTTATGTTAAGTTTAAAATTGCACTAAATTTTTACTTATTACCATTAACCATAACATACAAGTTTTCATATATATCATTTTTTTTCCTTGAATTTTATTCTTAATACGGCTATGCCTATAGATTTTTTTTGTTTTGTAGACAATTTTCCATCGATGATTCTAGCCTTTCATTTTTTAATTATCTTAAAAAATGACTCATGACTGTTTTCAGAGAGGAGAGTTCTTGGTATTACCCCTCTCCCCTTCCGAAACTTTTTAAAATAATTCCTTATTTTTGTTTTACATTAAATATTGTCAATACGTAATTTATGGTTAAATTTCTCATTGAAAAAATAATAAAGCACTTAATAAAACCCTCACCGAAAATGCATTCTAGATACGGTCATGCACTAACATGTTCCACACTTGACTTTACATAAACATCAAGAGACACTAGCTCTACCACCCCACATCACACCACTAATAGGCGAAATCCAGGCTTGGTTGTAAGGAATTTTCCAGCCATACAAAGCAAAGAAAAGCAGGAATTCGACGCGATGAGGCCAATCTCAGTGATCCCGAGTGGACATTGTCGGCGATCAACAGAAAATCTAGAGGAAATAAAAGAAAGAGGAGGACGAAAAGAAAACAAGAACAATCGCGGATCTCGTGTAGTGTTTTTTTCCTCTCTCTCTCTCTCTCTCTCTCTCTCTCTCTTTCTCTTTCTCTCTATCGAAAATTACAAAATTACCCGCGTACTACACGAAGTCGCACGCGATTTGCTCTAATGACGCGTCTGCCGACGACGACGTTTTAATACCGATTACGGTGTGTGTATACCTAAGTAGCCGGTGCGCGTGAGGTGCATGAGACGATGGGATATTATATACATCACATAAGTACGTTTTAAACGATATGAAACCGCGGGATTCGACGATTCACGGTGTAAACATTACGAAACGACGAACGTCAGCGGGGAAAAACATAATACGTACGACCACGCACACGCTAAAACACACGCCGCGTAACACATCGGGTAATTAGTGGTCGGGGCCAACGTAAATTTTGCCGCCAATTTCGTTTCTCTACTTACCGAGCACACTGATGATATAATAATAATAATCGGTGATCTTGTCGTATGCGGTCTACAAAACACGTCGTATACGCTCTCTGTACTTTCCTACTGTATTTAGTTCCTAACTTCACTCTTTAATATTGTGAGTAATAAAATGTATTGTCATTGGATGATGATTTGAGTGTAGTCATAATAAAAATAGAGTCTGGATATGAATTCAAAGAGAAATTTTTTCTTCTTTTTTTTTAGGGGTGGGGGAGTGTAGAGATAATGAAGGGTAATTCATTTCAAGTACATAATTCTCTTCACGTAAAATATATTTCTAAAATGAAACTTTCAAACACATTTTTTTTTTTTTATTTATTTATTAGTTATTTAATTAGCTTTGTGTAATAATTTGTTATAAAAGCTTTACGTGTAAAATATGGTAATCTTAAAGAATTTCTTAGGACATTTTTTTTTTCATGACATTTACTTACATTAGTTTTACATACTCTTCACACTACTAAATGGTAATTTATTTATATAAATTTCGGTTTATTTAAAACGATCATTTACATTATTTTTTACGATTTGTGCAGGTTCGATCGGTCAGAATTCGAAGAGAGTACATGAATATGCCCCCTTCTCCCCGAAATTCGTTTATGGCTTAGTGGCTGAAGGAATCATCGAAATAATTGATTTGATTTTTTAATACATAGTTTGTTTATTGAAAGCTAATAATTATTCGGACTTATTTTCAAAAGTTTACATCAAGTTGGCCTCTAGAAAAGAATATATATACAACAACCTGTTTGCACGTAATATACAGAAATGATATTTTTATAGACGTTAGTTTACTGAAAACGATATGGCTCTAGGAATTTCACAATAATAATTAACGGTGTAAACCTTACAAAACTAACATTAGTGATCAAAAAATATAGGAGTTACATTGTTGTATGGTTAGGTTGGATCGTTAGCTTTTTGTTTTTATATAATGTTTAGATTCTGAGAGGAGAAATGAAACAAGTGGTTTTACAATTATTGCGTTTATTAGTACTGAAATTTTTATTGAAAACATTTTTCTATTCTATTAACTGCTCGAATCAGTACGTATAGCATTCGTTTTCGGTGAAAAATGATACTGAATAAAGGTCGAAAAAATTACCAACAATTTTTCACAAATAAGGAAAAAATATCAAATATTTGAATAAAAACAGTAAAATATGCCATAACATGGATTATTTTGTTACTAAATAGTAAAATATACTCGATATAGAAGCTCCACTCCACTTATCGTTTTGTCGAAGAAACACTATTAATTTACGTTTATTTAATATTCAACAAACTCACCAAGAGTATCCCGACCGCGTGAAGCGGAGAATACTCGCGGTGCGAAATATGTTCGGATTTGTTGTTATTCGTTAATTTTTTTTTTAATTTCGTTATCCGTAAATATTATTACCACCATCACCGTAATAACGCATACCTGCATCGTTATACCTACGTCGTATGTTTATATGCGTGTGCAAATATTTATTGCTGCGGCCATAAAGAAACGATGAGTATTATTATTATTATTATTATTTTAATTGAGTACCATCAGAGTAATAAACAATCATTAAACGTTTAAATTACGTTATGCGAAACAACAACACGGGGCCCACGCCCTCTCGTAGCCCGCAAAACGCTTTACCCTCTTTATTTATAATATTATTTTCATTCGTCCAGTGATGTGTACGTACATCAACGTCGTTTTCGGTTTTTTTTATTTTTCAACTTATTTTCACTTCGTGTTTTCGTCGCACACACACACACACACACACACACACCAATAACGAAACAACATACCTGTGCGCACAAATTACAAATATTATCGACCAGCAGACGGTGGGGTATTTCAGGGGGGTTGGATGGGTGGGTACAAACGTTTATTATTACTATTATTACGCACCGTCGTGGTTTGCAGTACGGATAGCCGTTTGGCGAGGATTCGCGTACGACTTAGGATTCGCACGCGGCAATAATCCGATAATTATATTTAACGATATGCGACCGAAAAACAAATTGCTGGTTTAACGCGCACAACGATTATTGCAGTATATTTTGGAATTTTATTCGTCGTAAATCGTACAGTTCGCGTTATTATTATTAGTCTAGGGCTCGGAATTTAACGCTCTTAAAAAGTACTAGATACGCGTGCACTTATGCGCTTAAAAAAGTACAATTATGCTCTAAAAATATGCGCTTTTTTTTTTTTTAATCAAACAAATTTTCATAATTACAAGTATTTAATTAATCAATGCCCATACTAAATACACTTAAGTTGGTGGATTTAATGAAGCTTCGTAGTCAATCTCAAAAGAGTATGATAAAAATGTAAAATCAATTTACATTTCCAGAAATAAATATACAAAATAAAATAATTGCTTGAAAAACGTTTCATGAATAAAATTAATTTTCTTTTAAAATTTTTCCTTTAAATTATATATATATATATATATATATATATTTGAAAAACCTAAATAAAAATAAAAATAAACCGTTAAGTACCTAATTAAATGTATTTAAATTTAATTTATTTAAGTATAACTTTGTTATTACTTTAAAAATTGTTTCATTGAACGACTAAATATTTTTAAAATTTTTTTTCATAGTTAAAATATCGTGAATTATTAACCATTAGCAAATTTTTATACTTTGAAGAACTAAGTACATTATTTATTATATTTTTTTTATGTTTCGAATGTTCATAAAAATGGATTTGAAACACAGAGTAAGTACAATAATACATTTAATATCTAATGAAAAATCTAAAAATGAATTAATTTTGTTTTTTTTACCAATAAATTTCAAATTGTATCATCAAATATGCTTTAAAAAGTTGTAAAATTAAGAAATATACTCTTAAAAGTACAAAATCACCAAATATGCAAAGATATGCACTATAAACTTTTAATATTTACTACGAAGTGTCATGAAATGAATTTCTAACTTATCTAGCAACGAATCTAATTGCTCACAAAAAACATGCATGACATGCAACAACTTCCGAGCCCTAATTATTACCATCGAAACGTCTCGTAGGTAAATATACAAATAATATGATCGTATAAATACGTATTTACGAAACTCGACGACGAGTGCATATTATTCTTATGTCGATAAATATACTGATGGGGATAGAAAAAAAAAAAAAAAAAAATTGAAGGTGGCCTCACCGTTGTAGCCCATATGCATGTATATAATATTAGTTGACTTGAATCCGGCGCATATTTTCGCGTAATAATTATTAGTACGGGTGCGCGCGCGCGTGTGTGTGTATGGATATTGATTGGTTTTGTGATTTAATGACCGGTCCGGCCTACGACTATGAATGTGTAGAAACAAACAAATACGAAATAATAATAATAATAATAATAATAATATGATTAAAATTAAATTGACCGTTAGCCGTTCGTGCAGCACAACCCATCGACTGTACACGATTATTATTATTATAGTAGTGTGGCGGAAAGGTTTTTTGAATTTTTCTCTCCCATCAACCACCGCCTCGATAAAGCCAATTTTTGATTATATACGCGCGTGCAGTAATGTGACTAATGAACGAGCTGATATCTAAATACATTCATGGGTGTGTGTGTGTGTGTGTGTGTGTGCGTAATCATCGTCGAACGGCGAACGGACGAGAGTCATCATAATAATAAAAAAATATTAATAATCAATCGTCGTTTTATTATGTTAATATCGCGTCGTATAAAATTACACGTTATTATACCGCGCGAGTAGTCTCATCGCGATGCATAAAATTAATTTTCGTGTGTGTGTGTGTGTGTGTGTGCTGTATGATAATATATTATCTCGTAGGCATAATGTGTAATATGTGACTGAAAATTAATGCACTTTGAATAATTGCACACACATGACCCGACGATAATTTATAATAATTCGCGACTGGTGTCAAATTTCCAGAAAGGCTAAATTTTCTCGTAAACTCCATTACACTTAGTATTCCTATTATAATATAAGATGAAAAACACTTAAAAACACAAAAAAACACAAAAAAAAAAAAAAATATATATAATGAATGGAATATTCTGTCTTTATTTTATGCAATTAATGATATTAACGTACCTACCAAAATGAATTTCCTAAATCGATTTTGTTTTATGCGCGTTAAATATTGGAAACATGTTTTTATAAACGCGGTGAACGAGTGAACAATTTAATTAAATATTTTATGTGCCAAACTGTACAAGAACAAAGGTATAAAGACAACCTTAACTTCGAAAAACTTTGGGGGGGGGGGGGTTGTGGATAAAATAATTATGTTCTCTGGTCACAGCGGCAGAACATAAAACTCACCCAAAGTGCGAGTGGCGTAGTGAATTTAATCGTGAATCGTTCTCGTGCAGATGCGATTCGTCGTCGTAACCACAGAACGAATAACCGTTCGTATAATAAAACTCTCGTTTTTATGCGTATTTCGGTCGAATTGAATTGCCCCGAAAGGGACTCGTCGTTTAACTGAAGCCGACAGAAATCGTACTGCAAGTGATCCCGGTGGTCGGTATATTACGGAATTGCAAATGAATCAGACGAGGATCAAGAGGCCCATGAATATTTGGCGGAGTCACGGAGGCGTGGATTTCGTGTGATTGAAGAAGTACAAGACGTAATGGTTTCGGAACTATAATATGCACTTAATATATTCTTAACGGAATTTATCACATCAAAATTTCGACAAAACGCGTTACAATTGAATAATCGATTGTAACAAAGTGTATTTTTTTTATTGTATTATTTTCTTTATTTTTGAGAAGAATTTCAATCCAATATGAACTGTGAGAAAAATCATAGGGGAATTGTAAGACGAGGCAAGTAGTTTTTCCTAAACATTCAAAAAAACCATTTGAACTTGCGTGAATAAAAGAATCGTAGTCATTTTGCTTTTTTTTTACAGATTTTCAATTTGAAAATGAATAATAAATAAATTATACCCTAGCAATGAAAACAATTTCTTAATGATAAAGCATGTAACTCCAACTTGTATAATTTGTAATTTTCAAAAAATTATCTATCTTCATAATAATTTTATGTGTTATTTGATTTCTTATTTCCCCTCTCCCCACGGACACTGCTGGAGCTAACTCAAGCCTCTACACCGGATTCACGTTTAGTACAATCTATTGCATTAAAGAAGTATTGTTTAAAAAAATTAAATTGCCACGACTTCATTGTGATCTGTAGCCAGCCACGTGTGTGTGAGTGTGTGGGTTGTCCTTGTTTCTCGTCAATCCGCAATTTTTTTGTGCCACACACGTTAATTAGGGGTATGAAAACGGACGTAAAAAGTGGAGAAAAAAAAAGGTCGACACTTTAAATGTGCTCAGCCATATTTCGATTTTTCTCTTATTTTTTATTTTTTTTTTTTGTCTCGGCGAAAGCGGTTCGGCATGTCACGTGCGATTCAGCTCCAGCCTCCGTAATAATTTGCGAATTATTATTATTTATAATTATTTCATCTAATAAACGCAGAATGGCGCACGCACCCTCCTACCTAAAATAATATATCAGGGGTGGCCAACATGAATATGTTCATGAGCCGCATGGGTAAATAAAATTACACAGAGAGCCAAAAATGTCTTTTGAATCCATATTTAGTTAATGTCATCGAAAACGGATGTGTCGCTCTATCGCTGATTTTTGTAAGCCGTGTCTTTATTTTAAAAAACCTGAAAATTAGTAACTGTGCACAGAATTTAAAATCAATTTTCGGAATGACATATTCTTATTCTTATGAATCACTTTATTGGACAGTGAAAATAATCAAATCTAAATATCATTCAAATTTAACTAAACATCATCTTGAAAAATAACTTCGAGTCAATCTAACGTCAATAAAAACCCAAATATTAAGCTCACGAATACATCAATTCAAAAATAATAAATATTAGTTCACACAACGAAGAAATCTTATTTTGTTTATAAAATTATATATTTTCACGCACTAAAGGCCGTAATTATTTAAAATCAAAAAAAAACTGTGATCGATAAAAAAAAAAAAAAAAGAAATGAAATATTATAAAACAAGATAATCTTTGTTTTAGGAAAAACAAAATGCGAGCCACAATTTTGCCACCCCCGTAATATACACTACTAATACGTACGTGTGTGCGTATATCAAAATATATAATACAATATGAATGTATAATACGCGCGTTTGTATTTGAACTAATAATTACGTATACGTGCGACGTGTGTGAGTGTGTGTGTGTGTGTGTGTGTGTATAACATACGTATATATACGTATGTATATGTGACACACGTATTGTCACATATACATTTATGTACACGTGTGGTGACGAAACGCGGGGGGGGGGAGACGGCAACGGCGGCGTTTACACACTTAACGAACCAAATCATTCAAAGAGTGTCAACTCCGACTGCTACACTCACATACACACACACATGTCAACAGACACTGTATAACTGACGTGAGTGTGTGTGGTGTGTGTGCACTCGAAAGTAAGTAATTCAAACGAGTCCAAGTTGGTTTTCCTCCGCGAAGATCGGTCGCACGCGCGCCACGGTTTTTATTTTTTTTTTTTTCACGTGTGCACGTCGTATGTCGCATGCTCATATGTTGCGATCGTCGCGTGTAATTCGTAGGGTGCGTGGAATTTTCAGCGGTTCGTTGTCGGTCCGCGGGAAGAATACTGATTTTGACTGCGGCGCGCCAACGCCGGAGCCTCGACGACACACTTTCGTCGGGGGTGACTGGGAAACGTACGCACCTGGTACAAAAACACACTCTCACCCCCCCAACACCACCAGGGTGGTTGTATAAGTTGTATTTAGACACGTGCTACGAGTGGTGTAGTTTTTATAAATTTTTTTTATTTTACAGATTTAGACGGATTGACTCTATATTCTATCGGATTATTATTATTATTTGCATACTTATTGTATTAGAAAAATTTGATGTCTGTGCACCGGAAGACTCGCGGATTTTTGTAGAGATAAAAACCAGTTATTGCGCTCATTCTCTTACTTTGTGTATTATCGAAGCCAATGATTGGAGGAAGGGGGGCTTTTTGCTTCGGGCCCTCGATCTTATACGACCTACCAAATATCTTATCTCACCACCTATTGGGGGTCGGCCACCTTCGTCCCAAATCTAATACGATCTCTAACAATCATTATCTATACACAAACTAGCATCACTCATATCAGTCTCGATCGTACCTAACTATCTACACTTTTCGGGTTTCCTACCACTTTTATTTCCATAACCACTCCAACAATTTCTGATTCTTTCTTCTCCTGACACGTTTAAACGTCGTCACCATTTAAATAACCATGTCTATACACACGCTAAGCTCAACACTCGTTGAAATACTGCATGCTCTTATCCAATAATTCCCTTCAGTAAACGTTTGCGACTTTTCTTTTTTGCTTACAACATTTTTTTCTATCCCACATTTTGTGAATTTATTTAAATCATATGTTTTCTAAAGTTACACTTTTGAGGATGTATTAAATTCCCCAAACGATATCTCAATACTGCACTTGTGGTACGTATGACTTTTTCCAAAAATTTTCTCTCGTGGGCTTCTTTTCACTTTATCGACAACGATTAATGGGGAGCGTTATTTGTGTGATACTCCGCAGTCGCGTAGGGACGACTACATTGCACACGCGCATTCGTGTCACTATACGCCACGCGTCGTTAAGCCGTAGAGAATTCACTGTGGTCTTTTTAATTCACAGCTGACGTTCTGTCTGTGAACACTTTTTCATCATTATCATCAAACTGCTTTTTTCTTTCTTTTTAATTCGCATTATCCACGTCGTCTTAATTCGATATTTCAAGAAGAAGAAAAAACATTCATTTTTCAGCATTCATTTAACGTCCGGCGACGGCGTCCGGGACACAAATCACATTAATTCCTAGTATTATTTCTACTAGGACGAGTATAATATTACGATTGGTAATAATACACGTCTCGTATTTTCATAGAAGATTTACGCGACTTTATGGCGGCTCCGGTCGTTTGACTGCAGTATACGGTGGACACCGACGTAATTCCGTGGACCGCTGCGGTGTAAAGTGAATCGTGACGTGAAATTTACAGCGATACACCGGAGATTTGGAGGTGGGGAACGTGCAGCCACCAGCTATACTGCGCGCTCGACTACGGAGTATCGAATTGAAAACGTCAATGTCGATTATGACGAACGAACGACAAATGCATTTCAAGTCGGTCGGTCCGGAAACGGAAGTAAACAATAGTGACACGTGCTCCCCAGGCGATCGGTTCCGTTCGAACGATGTCATTTTTCTTCGCCGTAAAACATGATGTCATGTGGTACCTACACTACTACTATAGTATGGTAGGCACAAAGGAGAGCGAAAATTGTACATCATAAAAAATATAGAGGAAGTCGTCTTCTTTGACAGTGTTTCGACTTTTTTTCTTCGTAAGAAAGGTTGTAATAATAATCGATGTACTCTCGCGACATTCCATTATTTATTATTATTATTATTATTGCCTATAAAGGAAACTACTGCACGTTATTATGCGCTTGTCTGTATACGAAAAGCCCATTTGCGTTTTTTGAAAAAGAAATTTATTTTTCCTCGTGTTTTGTACCGTTATGACTTTCCTACGTTTCTCTCACCAGTCGTTGCAATGGTCCTTGCGCGACCAGACAAATTACCGCGAGTCTCGATACACATTTGTTCGACCACGTTGACGTTTCTGTTCGGGGCTTATAAAATCGTTAACATTAAAGCTCCACACACGGACGTGATGTACTATTGGGAATGTATCAGTGGACTATTCGAACGAGAAATCGACGAACGTCTATAGTTATATATCTCCTGTACAGTCGTATTGGTTCTCGACACAAAGGAAACTCGGGTTTGCAGCGAATGAGATTGAAAGAATTTAGGTAACGAGTATTTTTGATTAGACATAAACGTTCGGTTAGCTCTGAAATAATATATTCTCCTTGCATCCCCTACACTCGCTGAGTTCTAATAATAGTAATAAAGTTGTTGTATTATTAAGAATATGTAAATATGTCATAGTATTTGTGTATATATAAGCTGTAGTGTAAGTTTTAGCCAAGTAAGTAGTTTTAAGCTGTGGGAATTAGCCAGTAAAAAAATTAAAACCAAAACTATATTTTATCCCTTTGTCTTTATTAATAAAAACATAATAAAATTAAAACAAAATATAAAACTCAGGAAAAATAATACTAAAAAAAACTTGACGTCAGAAAAGGAGT
>JAIPRM010001400.1:14951-38481 GCA_025469315.1 Stegophylla sp. TES_Ste_2020
AAATAATAATAATTATCTACGTTCTGATTAGTGCCGTACTGGCGGAACGCGGCAAAGAAACCTGACGACGGCGGACAGTGACCGACGTAGACTTTGAGCCACCGAACACAACACACTATTAATGAGGAGGGGTCGGGAAACTTACATAACGTTGCTATCCAAATCAATTATAAATTAAATACCCAATTCATAATTAATTTAGATATTTAATTAAGACACTCAAAATACCGAGACGTTACAAACTTAATTTAATTTATAATAATATCTGTACATTATACAAGTCAATAATTTAAATTTAGCTAATTAAAAATATTATGATCCGTGTTTTTTCGATTTTTTCTTTAATAATATCTATAAATCTCTCTGTAATTGTTATAAAATTTGAATCTTATCTTATAAATTAATATATTAAAATGTATAGGACCTTTTTTCAGTGCATTTTCGCAATAAAATACATTTTTTAAGGGCTGTTTTTTTAGAAGATTTTTAGTGCATTTATATCCGGGCCCTGCCCATAACTATTATTACTAGAATTATTAAAATTATTACAAATATTTATTACAAATATATTTCGACACGTGTTATATAACCATAATATGGATTTTCAGTGAACATGATTTTATTTTAAAAACTTTACTCGTGAATTCTTCAGTATTTCCCCCCCCCCCCCAGAAATATAACGCGAATCGAAAAATGTAAATATTTAAAACGTTGAAAATTGTTGGAAAAATTTTGTAACGAGTCTATGTGGCGAGCAGCAATGGCGTATAATTTATAGTGAGAGATACGACGCGTTTTAGCTTAGTATATTATAACACTGCGAAAATTATAATTTACAGCATTTTAGTTGGCAAATGGAGATACTGCGAATAAATTAATAATATCTTATCGGTATGTTTTAGATAAGTAGAAAATATTGCGCGATTATTATATCGAGTGCCGCCTTTTCCGTCGTCAAAATCGCTTGGAATTTTTCCTCGCGCAGACGAAGGAGAGATAATATTGTTTATGATTTTTCACGGCCAATTGACTTCAAACTTTTTTAGCTCAAACATTTCGACGCATTACAGGTTGTGTTGATACGTTTTTAGTGTTTGGTAACCGTCAGGGGGTTTTTTTTTTTTATTATTATAATTACCAAAAGATTAATTAATATTAGTAATTAAATTCATTATTAAATAGCTGTGTACAATGACACTACTCAAGGATGAAACTGTGTGGAGAAGTGGTGGAAAAATAAAAGGTTAAAATAGTCGAAAAGCTAAAATAGATTATAATATATTGGGATGATTAGTACCCGTAGAAAAAATAGACATGAACGTAATTAAAAAAACCCAATAAATCTTAATTTGTACCCAAATAAATACTTCATTCTATTTCAATATATTCAAGATAATTTTATTTAAAAATTATAAAGTTTATTAGTAGTACAAAAAAAAAAAAAATATTTTTTCTCAGTAAGTATTAATAATTGATAAAAGGAAAAAAATGATGATGAAAAAAATGAGTCAAAAAAAATAAAGCAAAGTATGTAGTAAAGTAAAGCAATGATTAGTTAAGTATAGACAAGTAAGCCTAACATACTTCACACCACGGGTATTCTTCGCTCTTTGGGTCTCTTGGTGGATGTGTAGAATTTAAAAAAAAGCGATAAATCATTACTTTTGGGCAATTTTTAGAATTTCGAAAATAACCGCTCAAAAATACCATCTAGGAGTGAATTTTGATTAAAAAAATTGCAGGTTGAAACTTTTGGGCTAGTATTTCCATACGAAAAATGGTTTGCAGAAAAAAGAAGCAATAAAAGAGAAGTAATATTGTTAAATAATTCATTTAATTGTAAAATTATCTCCACTCAGAATTAAAAAAAAAAAGTTTTAAAGGCATTTTCTACAAATTTTGGACAAATTTCTAAAAATGATCTGTTTGATGTACCGTGTCTAGAGCCGAATTCTGATTTAAATATTGCAGTTCATCATTTTTGGACACGTATTTCTACACAAAAATTTTATCACAGAAAAAACGAAAATTAAAATTAACGCAAAAATACAATCATCATCACTGCACTCAGAATCGAAAACGGTGCTTAAACAATAGTGACAATCACAATATTATTAATAAATCAATCGAGAAATGTTGGGTTTTCGTTGACCACCTTCATCGTTAATTATTTATTAAGTAAAATACAGGACAAATAATAAGACTGGAAACCGCATAGGCGGAAATTTGATGTATATTGTTAAGCGAACCTGGCTGTATTATATTTCGCATTTGTCAGAAATACGACGTCAAATTTAATTCACCGCGAGATTAGTATTCGTATTTATCATTTGGGTAACATAATTTCCGGATTTGTCATGCGGCATCGACCCTTTAATAATAATAATAAACCTCTTGCGCAGCACACAATATCGCGTGGCGTCTAAATGAAAACAAGATAAACGAAACGACGCGTTGGCTGTGTTTTCAATACAGACAATAAAATAACAAACATGAAAATAATTTGATTTGATTTTTATAATTTGTATAAATACCATCCGTGCACTACGTTGCCCTTCAAAATCAGTTCAACCCCTTTTTCATTAATAACAATCGATATACATATTATCATTTATCAAAATTCATACATCTATAGCAGTGTTTCCCAAATTTTTTTTTACACAACGCTCCTTTTAATGTTTAAAATCTCTCATCGCCCCCATTGAATTAATTTTTTTTTAATTAGGTACCTTTTTTTTAGACCATATATTTTTAAAGTCAAATAAAGCTATCAGCATCAATACGATAATTCCGGTCAGATAAAAAATAATGAATCATATAAAATGTGTATTTATTATTAAGTATGACATCTATTTATAAGTATGTAATGACAAATTAAATATTACCCACATATTTAATAATTCGTACATTACGATTATGCGACTGCAGAATGAAAAATATTCACATTGAAACAGTCACTGCCGACTTTTATAATGCCCCTCAATCGATCTTGTAACCTCAATGCCCCCCTTGGGTGGTTCTAACGCCCCCCAAGGGGGCGATATGGTCCACTTTGGGAAACACTGGTCTATAGAATGTGTAACTATGATCGAGCGGCGATGAGTAAAGAGATCATAAAACGCAAACGTGTTTTATTCTACTGGTGTGTGGAGGAATATCATAATTTTTTATTCACTATATCACAACAGGTCGTTTTTCAAATGTTCGACGCTGATTTAACGCCGATCGACGATAGATTAACTTCTAAGTTCTGTAGTTCCAAATGGATCATTTGGAAAGGAAACAATTACCCAGATGTTCGAATTTCACGGGAAAAGAAAAATATTAATTTCGCAATTACAGCTCTGGTTTTCTAAAATTTCACATTAGCGTTACTGTTCCAGATAAAATAATATGATGTCATACTTGTACGTATATAAGGCCTGCAGTGTTTTAATCTAAATCCATGTTGTAATTAAATAATAATATTGGATACATTCCTTTCATAAATTCGTTTTTATTTCAATTAGGTTTTGAAATTAGTTAGGTATTGATTTCATGAAGAATATAATTTTATAAAAAAATTAGCAAATATTAATTAATATAAATTTCGATAAAGCGTAAATAAGAAATTCAAATATTGAAAATCCATTAAGTTTTTTTTTTGGTTTGTTTTAATAAAAAAAGTTATGTTATAAAAAAATTAACAACTAAAAAAAAAAAAAAAAAAACAACTACCCAAAGTACTTGTTTTGATGAACACCGTGTATGGAATTAATCAAAATTCGATCAAAACATCGATCAAAATTGACCGTGCACCGTCGTCATATTTCACTAATCACGAATAAATGATCAAATATTATGTATACGTACAATGAACGATCTAACTTTTAGTTTAGCATATTCTGCAGGTGTTCCACGTTACACACATACACTTCAGTAAAAAGTTTTCTTGATTTACATTAACGACGGTACTATATATATATATAGTATTAGTAGTTGTGCATAAAACCGTTTCTGAACAATAAAATGTAAATTATAGTTCGCGTTTGAAACGAACAAGAGAACAAAAAAAAAATAAAAAAATCATCGTAAAACCAATTAGTTTTTTTTTATTTATTAGCTCTGTTGGAAATTATAAAAATAAAAAAAATAAAAAACAATTTTGATTTTCACGAGAGGAAAACGGTAGGATATTGATGATGATGATGATGATATTATTTTGAACTTTTAAAATAAGTTTTCACTATAATAATAATATATACATTATCATTATTTTTCCGAGAATCGAAAAACAATACTTTTAATTTCTACGAATCGGGAACCGCGTTGGACGTCAATAATATTATTATATTTAATTAAACGGAAAACATTTACCTAAGTTTGTTGCTCGGTTCGGATAAAAAGATGCGCAATAATTGACATTCTAAAAGCGTATTTAAATTGGCGGATTCTGAGTTGAATTTTGGCGGGAAAGATCCTTCACATTTTTTTTTTTTTACTATGCTTAAGGTCCTTAATTCGTTTGACTACAGATGAGTTAAAACTCTTGCAAATTCCTTAACTTACTTGTTCGTAACCGGCATTTGATAAAAAAAAAAAAAATCTAAATGGTTGTCAAATATTCTGTTTTATTGAAATTATAAATAAAACATAATTATAAAACTAATAAGTTTCACTAGTTAAATGCTATTAAGTTAATAGTTTAAAAGATTATATTAATTACAATGACAAACCCGTATACAATTAGCATTACATAATTATATCGCGGTCTTTGACAATACAACTATACTGCATCATCAACCTATTTAGTTATTGTAATTAAAACAATTTTTGTTGCAATAATTATTGTACTACAAAGTATTAATTATTTCAATAATGTATCAATTAAAATTATTAGATTTACTGTGCATCACTTTATACAACTCTCGTGGATTTTAATCATATAAATGAAACTTGAAAAGTCTGAAAAATATCTGTAATCATTGGAAGTAAATTGGAGGAGTCGTTCTCACCTACGTATATCCGCCACGTGTACCTAATTGAAAACCACTCCAAACAAACGAATATTATTGAGCTTTATTTACGGTTCGAACTGAAAACATAAAAAGAATATAAAAAAATAAATAAATAAATAAAAATAAACGATCGACGAAATATTTTCACTCGGTTTGACCTTCAACGGGTCTACCGAGTATTACATAGTACACGAGTCCGTCGCTGGATATTAAATTTTAAAGAAAATATAAATAATTTCTTCGATGAAGCTAATTTAAAAGATGGTTCAGTTCATATAAGACAATTTTTAAATTTTTAAAATTGCAAATTGACAAAAAAACTTAATTAGAACAGAGAAAAAAAATTTTTACGGGGAATAAATAATTTCAAATAGACGTTAAAAATAAATTCTCCACTAAAATCTAAGATTCCTGGAGAAATGAATTTATGGACAAGAAAAAAAAAACGAAAAAGCTTTTGTAATCATCAATTGTTTTAAATTATTGAAATTAATACTTTAAATTTTTTTTACAAATGTTTGTGACTAATATATGAATTATCTATAAAGAACACTTTAGTATTTTAACAGTCAACATAAAATGTTTAAATGAACAAAAAAACTATAATAAATTCGGTATTTTGTAATTTTCTTATAGTTGAATATTGACGTAAAGTGTACTGACAATGGCCTTGAAACGTTCCGATAAATTACAAAAAAAAATAAAAAATCACAAGTTTAGAAATATTAGTATTTTGGTTAGTGTGAAATAGGTTTTGAGCTTAAGGGGCATAACCATGGGCGGATATAGACGCCATGAACGGGAGGGGCAATTTTAAATAAAGAAATAAAAAATAGGTGATATAAAATAAATTTTGGGTGTGAAGATATAAAAACAAGTATAAAGGGAAAAAAATGATGATACATTTTTTTATTATTTCTTACAGTCAGAAAACCTATTTTGTGAACGGGGGGGGAGGGAAATTGCCCCTATTTCCCTCCCCTTGTATCCGCCACTGGGCATAACGCTCAACTACATGTATATTTTAAAAGTTCGTTCGATTTTTAAACTCGCGAGTTTGACCTGAAACACGTGAAATTATTTGGTTTGTCTACAAAACGAGTTTTGCGTAAATAGGTGTAATATAATACGTTTTATCGACAGTCCTTGGATATTCGTGACGACGACTATCACCACCGATTCGTATCATTTCGCGTTGACTTTAGACACACGTCACGACGACGACGACGACGACGGCGTTCTGTGGTCGATAAAGCGATGTTAGCTTTGATTTAATCGCGGAAATAGACAAAGGGGAGGGAAAGCGGTAGAGGGAAACGAGATCGGCGGGGGCTAAGGGGCGGGAAAAAGGGGGGTGGCGAGAGAAAAATCGTCGAACGAAGAGGGGGAGGAAAAGAGACGACCCTATCGAGTCGTACACAAATAAGCATCGCTTTGATCGAATTCCTTCTAAACACACACACACACACATACTGCATTTTTGTGTAAATATATATATATATATAAATAGTTAGGGTACTACGCGCGGAGTGTAAATCAGACGGCAAGTAGTTCAATCGAAATCGTTTTTTTTTTTTTTGTTTCAGAGATCGCAGTGCCGTCGAGACCTATGGCGATTACCGAAGAGCCGGACGGCAGTAATAAAGGTACGTACCACACACTCGCATATTCGTTCAAATAGAAACATAATATAATATAATGATTTTCATTGACACGCGTGTCTTTGTCGGAGATTGAAAGAAGACGACGATCTTAAATCATCTCGTTTTTATTCAGTTTTTTTTCCTATTTCTTTTGTTTTAAATGTAAACCCGAATGTTTATATTTTATAAAAATATTAGATTGGAAAAAAAAAACAGCTTGTCAAGTGTGAGTCGGCATGAAAATTTTCATGACAATCAAATTTCACAGAATTATTTTTGTATAAAAGGTGTACACCTGTTAAGCAGTTCATTAGAAAACTGCTTCGATTTAGGGAAAAATATGTTTTTTTTGTGATATATGGCTTTGAACCTGTGGAGCGAATGAAATTTATTGGAAACTCTTCACTGAACTTCTATACGTCAAGACGATATCTCTTTGCTATGAGCTTAGAATAAACTTTCTGTATCTTATAGTTCAAGACACGACTTAAAATTAATCGTTTACATAAACCTTATGTTAACTCGCAAACTTTTGCCAAATTCAATTCATTATTCCCCTCTTGAGTATGAAATCCAATATACCTGTACTTTTTATTCTATTTAAGTTTAGAAAAAAAAATGTGTTTTCTCATTGCGAGGCTGTAGCGTTTTATTTTGTTCCTTATACACGATGAGCTGTTAAAACTTGACCAGAAATTAGCACACAAACCTAATTTCCGCACAAAAGAAATCATAATCAGAACATTAACAGAATCAAAGAAAAATCAAACAATATTTTGAATTTAAGTTAACTCCAGATCGAGATTAATGTGAAAGTATTTTTTCAAATTTCATACGGGCTAAAGGGTTAATGGAATTTTTGAGAAAAAACTCGCTCCCTACTCTTAGAGTCCCACCCTAATAATATTGTGAAACATATCGTGTTCTGCGACCGAACATAATTTTGTAATATGATTAAAAATATAAATACACCCACCAGTACGGATGAATTACAAAATATGTTCAACTGAGACAGTTCCCGGAAAAACCCACATGTGAAATCGCCGAGTGCCCCCTCGGCCATTTGGATAAAACGTCACGATTTCGGTTTTTGCTCCCGGCACACTCGGTCCGGTTAGGTTAGGTTAATTTGGGAAACTGGCCACGAGCGTGATATTTGGCTTTAACCGTCTGAAAACTGAAAATGTAACGTGAAATTAACTATGACGAAGGTCTCGAAAATCTGAAAAATCACAAAGTAGAAATAGTTTTACGAGGAGAATTCGTTTTAGTATTATGCTCACGATTGTAACAGACGTTTAATTAATTAATTTACCGCGAAAACACTCGGTGAACAATTTACACTGAAATAGAAAATTGACAAAAGTCAGATTATTGTATTATACATTATCAATATATATTTCTACTCGTAATATCAAGAATTTATAATTTATTAGAAAAAACATGTTTTATATCTATCATTCCAATAATTAATCTGTGTTTAACTTTCGCTGATGATGTGTGAAAATTTCTAATTTGTAGTATTGGTAAATTTGGAGTTACGATAAAATAACTAAAACTGATTCAATCAAATAGCACATTTTACACTTTTTATTCAAATTTAATTTAAATAATTCCTTTTGTTTGAAAAATGTCAAAATATTTTCGATCTCGAAAAATTACCTCTTTACTAGACGATAAATCGTTTCTTAAATAAAACAACACTCTGAGTGGAGGTTCAGTTCATGTAAGTTACTTTTACTTAATATGTATTGATGTTATAACAAATAAAAAAAATATTTTTTATTCGGACAGTTTTATATCTCACTATTAACCGAGAACAGAAAAAAAAATGTATGCGAACATTCATCACATTATCATCTCTAATGTAAAAAAAGTAAAGTATAGGCAACAAAGCCGGACATACTTCACACCACGGATATTTTTCGTTCTACGGGTCAGATACTCTTAGTGAGTGTATTGAAAATGACGACTGTTATTGTTTTTCATGTTATTATTAACTTCTTTCGTTCATAACAGTGTTATTGAAGAAATGATTTATCGTTTCTTTAAAATTCTGTACACCCTTCAAGAGTATCTGACCCGAAGAGCGAAGAATATCTGTGGTACGAAGTGTGTCCGGCTTTTTACTATCGCGATGTTAACAGAATTCACACATATAATTGTTTTATAAAAGAACGAATTTTCTTTTGACGAGGTTCGCGATATTTTTGATATCAATATAATATAATTTTTTATTTTTTAAACAGTAACTTTACTTTCACGTGCATTTCACACCTTTTTGCAAACGTCTTCCTAATCAATGCGCCGAATTACGTACACTGAGCTCCGTTGAGAATTATTCACGGAATGTGATGATTTATTGTGTTGCTTTCAAATTTAAAACAATAATAACATACTAACCGAATTGCACCCTAGTGGCCAAATCCAAATGTCACTGTGACTGGGAAATAAATACCTGTTTCCGGTACGCCGCGCCTATAAGACATTGTTATGATCTAAATAATTAAAATTATATAAAATTATCTTAAATCTAGATTTTTGTTGTAGGACATTGATGTTTAGTTAATACGTACATAGATGTGCGATGATGCGCTCTGGAAAAAATAACTAATGCTATAATACGTATATGTCTTTGTGGCGTGTTGTTGTGTCCACTGTGTGTTTGGTTAAACCTAAAGTATATTATCATTGTGATCAGACCTCGGGCGTTATAAAAGTCAGAATTGCCGAATAGGTATGTAAATATGGAAAAAAAACTGTGCAGAGAAAATACCTTAAAAACTTACTAAAAAGTCCTTTAAAAATTAATAAATGATTCAAAAACATATAAAATTCTTTAAAATGATGCATATTACTTACAATCATTATTATTTTATTACGAATAATAATTACCAATTAATATGAATTTTACTAATACAAAACCTTGTATTGATGAAATTTTTTAAAATAATACTATCGTCGTAGCCGCATTAAGTGTTATTATTATAATACTATTTTGTTGTCAACATAATAGTATTTAAAACGAAAAAAACCATCAAAGTCTTTATTTTTATTTCATAACGTAAAATAGTTTAGAATAGAGTCAAAATACAAAAAAAAAAAAAAACCCCTTAAAATGCTCTCAAGATTTATAATACCATAATATATTAATATGAATAAATATTTTAGTTTCGTGTAACACATTTTAAGTCAAGAAAGCACCGTATAAGATGTTCCAAAAATAAATTACCTATGCCAAAATCATCAATTTCCTGGCATTAATTATCAGTTCAATATTGATAAATTATATAAGTTATAATTTAAATAATTAATGTGATGTATATACATTATATCTGTATTTAAAATAAAAATTTAATGAAATATCGTTGAGCTGATTGGCGTACGTTGATATTTGTTGAACAGAAAAAAATTGCAATAACAAAATTGAATAATATTATATTAACCAGAATATATTTTCAACAATTAATTCGTGTTGTTATAATACTACACGTGAGTAGTAAATAAACAGTTATAAATGGTTATGTTTTATTTTTTACACGACTTTAATTCGTAAATTACAAGTCTTTAGCAACAATGACAATAATAATAATAATAATAATATGCCTACGTTAAATAATTTAACGCGATGTACATATTATTATTTAATAAAAAAATTAACATGAGTTTTCGATATGTCTGCGTTCTTAGGGGTACATTTTATTTCGCGTTGACGAATTCTCGGGTATCTAATAATTTTCCCGTCACCACCTCGTGACGTCTCTACTTGACCTCGGCCAAATCGATGACGTCATAAGTTTACCCTCCCCGTATCGTATCAGTCTTTCTCCCCGTCTCAACAGTGAGTGTGGTTTTGTCGATTCTTATTTTTAAGTCGCATATACCATCGTTGACAATAGTGATCGATTTTGATGAGAATGTTTGCGGTCGCCGCGGGTACATTCGAACAGACGGCGAAGACGACGCATACCACAAGTGGCCTCGATGATGTGTGTTTTGCAAAAGAAATATTTCATTTTTCAAGCAGAAGAAATCATCTTTGTATTTTGACGGCGATTTCGTTGAAATTCGTTATGTCGGTTATAATAATTAGGGACGAAGCTAAAAAATACATGTACACCCCCCCCCCATCGGATTGAGCCGCGTCTACACTACGCGTTGCACTGTGATCGCCAATTATCTTGTTTTTCAAATATATATATATATATTGAATGTGTGTACAAAAGCAAAAATAGCTTTAGGTGAAATCAGCCCCTTAGTTTCTTAAAACTAAGTGAATCGCGTCGCAATTATTACATTTTAGTCTTAGATAAATTATTTCGCACCAGATGTATTTCACTGCTACGGACTGATCGCGTTTCAATACTTTAGATGTACTATTTTGAGTTAGATCATTTTAATCATTGACGAAACACAAAAAAATCGAACATATTTCATACTATGGTTCTTCTTCGCTTTTCGGGTTAAATAATCTTAGTGGGTGTATTAAATTTTAAAAACACGATATATTATTCATTCAATAAAACGATTCTGAGCGGGCCGTCGATTAATTGCACACAACAATAATTGTGAGTTTTTAATCCATTATGTGTATCACGTTCGTTATTTACATACTGATGTCGAAGTTGGTAAATTTAGCGCCAGTTTTAAAAGAGTGGTAGGTAAACTGAGTTTCAGTATTGAAACGGTCGTAGTGTTAATTTGCTCACCACGCAAGAAACTGTTCCTAAAACTTCAGAAAAATACAAATCTAAAAATTAATTTTTTGTTTTCACTATCATTACATATTAATTAAGTTGGACAGCTAATTAGCGTTAACCATGAAACACCGTTGGCAGATTAGCTGTATAGTTTCTATCAAATGTTAGTTTGTTAGACTAAAACCAACTTTAGTATGTTATTTTTATTTTTGTAATTTTTCTAACACGAAATAAATAAATTTTGTTAAAATGTAGCAGCTATACCTGAAGTATATATCGATAATATTCATCTAGATCAGTGATTCTCAAACTTTTTAAAATCACCGCCTCCCTGAAGAGCAAAATAATTTTCAACCCCCCTCCCCCTTAAAATAAATCAATAAAAACGGTGTACTATTTGAAAAGTGTATAACTGAAAACTTAGTAGAGAAAATACATGTATATATAATAAAATTGGTATTCATAAAGCTGTGTTGGCTTTTCATATCTCATTAATTGAATCAGTTCAATCAGTTCTTGAATGTAACGGGTTAGGTTAGGTTAGGTTCAGCGGAGTATCTGTACTTCAGCTTTTTATTTTTCTTCAATATTTTGGCTTTAATGTAAATACGTATATCACGCTCACCTCCTCCTCCCTATCGCCCAAAACACATTCATCGCACACTAAGGGGTGGTATCGCCCCCGTTGAGAACCACTGAATTATAGACTCGTTGATATGAATAATTATTATTATTATTATTATAATGATTTCTCACGTTTGTGCGGCACACAGATTACGACTCCGGGGACGGCGGCGGCGGCGGCGGCGGATACAACGGCGTAAGATACGGTGGCGGATCGTCCGAGACGGGTTTCAACTCGCTGCCGACCGACAACAGTTCGCTCAACTCGGACGCGACACGACGTTCCGCCGGTGGTTGGCTCGTGTCGGCCATGTGCTGTTGTGCGGCGATAGGGGCGGTCGTCACCCTGACCGGCGACAGGGACGGCGGCAGGTGATCGGACACGGCGAGTTCGGCCGGTCCCGCCGGAAAACCGTCACCCCGACTATAGTCATTTTTTACGCCCTATCGTCGTAATCGTCTCTTATTTGTGTTTCGATTTTTTTTTTTACTAAATTTTTAATTTTCAATTTATTCATTTCGTTATTGTGCAGAATAATATCGGCCAGAGGAGTCGATGACGGTGTTGTAAGAGTGTGTGTACCACCGGCGGCACTGCGGTATATCGCAACGGTAGCGACGAAAAACAATATAATATATTACATCTGGGATAATTACAAAAAATCCGAAATCAATACCGTTAAATTTCAATTATTATTTGGTGCGTTCATTGGATTTTTGAAAAATATCCCATAGTTTCAATGGTTTGAACCCTCAAAACACCCCCTCCCCTGTGCCGCCACCCGCTGGTTATCTGTCGTCTATTCAGCGCGAATTCCCTGTGACCGGATAATAGATAACCTAGATGATATAGCCGATCATTTATCGACCCAAGTCTTGAAATGAACAATTTTTTCAATTTAACGGTTTTTTACTCGTGTACCGGTGTTGTTCGAGAGATAAACTAATTGCGTTCCAGTGAAACAAATTTAATACAGATTTTTTCGTCACAGTTTAGTTGTGTCCCGGGTTTTTGTATGCAATTCCTCTACTCATTTATGTAGGAAAATAATATTAGCGTTTCAATAAAAGAATATAGTTCAGTGGTTCTCAAAGTTTGTATTGCGCCTTCAATCTATAGGGGCTCAAAAAACAAATAACGATTACGATTATTTCTATAAATAAGATATAAATTAATGCTGTTATCAAAAAATCCTACGTTATCATCGCACTTTTTTGATAAACGACTGTCTAATATTCATATCTGATTAGGTTAAGTTCATTTTTTTTTCTGATTTTTATTTTAAACCAAAAAAAAATGATCATTATAGTTTTATTAGAAAAGGCGCAATGAAAAACTTCAGGTCTAAAAGGGGGCCGTGAGTTGAAATAGTTTGGGAACTACTGGTATAGTGCGTCAAACAATCACCATTTTAAAATATAAATCAATGAAAATTACTAGTTTTATAAATATAATTAAACTACATACCACATGCTAACTTGTTTCAAACATTGTTAAGTAAAATAAAATAAAACAATTTTTTTTTTTTCAAATTATATGATTCGGCTCCAATTCAACAGAAATTTATTTCCAAAATTGCCGATTTCATATTTTCGTTTTTTATTTTATTTGTTCTCCAATAAGGTTTTAAATTACACAAATACGTTTAATATTATAATATTATAATAGTGTATACATCACTATCACTTAGAAATATGTCAAATGACACAAATAATGTATATCGACCAGTGGCGTAGCGAACTCAAAATAACTTGGAAGCAAATAGCTTCTTAAACAAGCAAACAGCCCTTAAAAACTTCAAAATTTAAATAGTATCGTTACTAGTGGCTACAGGTGAACATTCGAATGATTCGCTTATGCTTAATTGCAATTGACTTCATAATTAATTCAAAGTATATTTGAATTCGAGAGATGAAAAACCAACCCCGAGACATAAAAATTGAGAAGCAACTGTTTTTGAAAAACATGATTCGTTTCGCCATTGCCTATGACAACCACTTTCATCATTTCGATATCAAATCACATTAGATTCCATAATTTGTGTATTGATTTTGCCGTTACAGACCACTGTGCTCCGATTCCAGTAAACCTACGACACCTGATTCCGTCGCTTCCGTTTTGAATTTGAATTTTTTTTTTTTTTATAATATATTTTTTTTCAAAACATTGCGCAAGTATTACTATAAAAAGTCGATATCGTTCTCGCTGTTGTTCTTTCAGTTTGATTATATTGAAAAAAAAATAAATAAAAAATTGTATATTTTATAGCATATTATTATCATTATCATTATTATTATTATTATTGTATTTCGTCCAACTACAGCAGCACTGTAATTTATAAAATAATATCTTATTATTTAATATTGTATACGGTTATTATAATAATAGTAAACAATGAATTTATAATAATTATATACAATAATGAGTCATGTTCCGCGTAGTGTCTGCCGAATCCGTATATTGTACATATTATTTATTATTAATTATTACTATAATTATTATAATTATTATTCAATCGTTTACTTATGAATAAAATATTATACATATATACACGTGCACACGATTATTATGTATAGTGTGTGTGTGTGTGTGTAGAACGTGTGTTGTACGTAAGTACGTTTGCGCGTGTATTTATGTATTATATTGTAATAATAATTATTATTTTTTATTAAATACACTCAATTTCCTGTTACACACGAAAAGTGAATATTTCACAATATTAGTGGGCTTCAGATTTAACCATAGGGCTTTGCCCTTCCATCGTTTTTAAAAATTGAATCAATAACCGAACTGCAGTCAACACACGGCACAATTAAATATAAGTATAATAATATACCCTATCATGACTAATTACCCAAATATTGATTTAGAGAAAAAAAAAACACTGACAATTTCAATGTTAATGTATGAAAACTTTACAGGAAGTATCAGACTTTTGTAAACGTTTGCGGAATTTTAAACGAATTCGGTTTTTCACCTATTATACAAAGTTTATTATTTATTCTTATAGTAATTAATTCAAAAAATATTTGATCTAACATTTTTTAAACCGATTTTTCTGAAATTTAAAAACACGAAAAACGATTGACGTTTACATTAATACACTTTGTGAAATGTATTGAATGACATTTTGCGGTGTAAAATATTTTCAAATCAATTATTGTTACACAATATTTGAAAAGAACGTCGGCGGAGTAAAATTTTTCAGCTTACTCGTGTCCTGAGAGTTTCTAATTCAGGTTCTGTATACACTGGTGTCATGAAGTGAGATGGGATTGTTACCTAGGACGATGTCTCGCGGCGTTCGTAAGTATGCAAATATTTAAATAACATACGTAGGTACTTCGATTGTGTTCACGAGTTTTGGTTTCTGCGCGCCGAATACAAACAGACCTGTTGAGTGTCAACCCTCTCACGTCTCTACGTGAAATGCACTGCTTACAAAATAATTTCAGATCGGGCCATAAAATATTGTGTACCCTGAGCGCAAAGTGCATACTCTGAATATCATAGTTTGTGACCTCAGTAAACATAAATGCATTTCTTTCAAGGGAGGGGGATGAAGTTATTCCCGGAGAAAAATCTATAGTTTCAAACCATTTTTTTTTTCTCTATATGAGAGTTAATGTATGAAGTTACTGCAAGGAACATTTAGGTAAGTGTTTATATGTGAAAAAGTGTTTTCAAAAAAAAAAAAAAAATAAACGTCAGTGTAAAACCATATGTTTCTTCACTCCAATCTCAAACTGATGTTTAGTGATAATTTTCCAAAAATATTTCGTGTAAAACATAGATAACTTTTATTTTAAATCTATTTTACGAATCTCCAGTTTAATCATACAATTAATAACTTTCATTTCCTCAGTCTAATATCCTGTTCTATGTATAAAATCAAATATGTCAATTCAAACTGCATAATGAAAGTTTAACGTTAACACGGTTTTTCTGGCATCTTCCCCTGACGTAGCCCCCAAGTCCCTAGACTCGCCACAAAATCAACCCCACCGTTTTCGCGGCAAACCATTTGCTGGGCTTTGGCTCGGAGCAACTCGATGAAGCAATGCAATGAAAACTGAAAGCAAACTATCAGTCGGGATGCAGACACAATAAAAACAATAAACAACACGTGATTCACGGGAGATTTGACAGAAAATATGATATTACAAATAGATAATTCTGTATAGTCGAACAATATTATTTATCGTAAAAATTGCGCGTAGTTATAACGTTTTATCGAAATCACCGGGGTTGAATGACGGTGTACATCAAAAACACGACGAATTAAACCGATGGATGATGACGACGAACAGCAAAAACAGAATATTTAAATTTGCATCCCCGTTAGTACCTAGTGGATACGTCAAAATATCGAATTCAGGCCAAATCATTATTAATTGATTGTTATCACGGTAAAAAACTGTATGTGTTGTCCACGAATTTACGCTCGTGTATAATTTTACACTACAATAGTATATTATAATAATATAATATATTATGATATGGTCGATTGTTTTCACTTGATTCTTTTTTTCCTGTTCGTGTCCCGGGGATTATCGCAACTAGGGGGATGCAAATAGTCAAAAATTAAAAAATTAAACATTGAAAAATTGTCACAAACAATACTCTTTTTTCAGAATGTTAAGTTAAAAGTAGTGAATGCTTTTTAAGAAATCCAAAAAATTTCAACAGGTAAAAAAAACTAAATAAAAAAAGTTGTAAATTAATTATCTTTTTTTTATAAAAATGTTGTTGCATTAGTATTTGAAATAACATGTGTAATTTTTTGTTCCCTAAGTACCGATTTGTATCGAGCAATATGTCTAATATGCTCACAGAATGATTTACAAATAGGTACATACGTATTATGATATTTAAAATCTCATACCATGCTAAGGAATATCTCGATTTAAACGCACTTTTCAGTTTTCAATAATGACACACGCCTAAATCAAAATGAATTCGTTTTACAGTATTTTGCATGACAATGAAAACTCTGCTATTAATTATGTCGACAAGAAATAGCAAAAATAATTAATAATGATTATTGTGTAACGGTATGGACATTTATTTTAGAAGCATCAGATGTATAACCTGCAACCAAAATCTGTGTATATCTTCGATTTTAAAAATTTTCAAAAAAAAAAAAAAAAAAAATTTAGCCTACAGTAGTGCATAATATGTGCGTTGTAAACAATAAATAATGTTGTTATCGTTATTATAATTATTTCAATATACGATGCAACGAGAGTGAAAGATAATAAAAAATTATAACAGGAGGCATGTAGTGGCAGCTCGTGAACCATCCTATAAAATATATGTAAAAAAAAAAAATCCGGACATATTTCGCACCACTGGCAATTCTTCGCTCTTCGGGTCGGAATCGAATCAGAATGATTTATCGTTTCTTTAAAATTCTACTAGCCCACCAAAGAGTGTCTGACCGCTCTGAGTGAAGAGTGTCCTCCGCGGTGCGAACTACGTATGTCCGGCTTTCTCGTCTATACTCGACCATTTTTTTTAGAAAGGGGTGTGGGGGAGACTAGTGAAAGCGTAAAGTCGTGCCATTTACCATACTGCTTCGTTTTTAATATTATATCGAGCTCGTGAAATACAACAGTAATATTTATTATCTATGTATTACAGTATTCAAACGGTTAGGAAAAAAGATTTCGCGCGCAGCATCACACCACACCACGTGCACCCGCCGCCGGTCAGACGGGCAAGCGGGGTGCGAGGTAAAAGGATGTCCGGACGTATGCGAAATATATACACACAGTATTATATAATTTGTATGTACGGCCGGTCTACGGGGTTATAGATGATTTTTCGACCCGTCTGTGACACGGCGTTATATAAAAATCACCGGACGTCCGGGCCCCGAACCTGACAGCGCGATTTTTATTTTATTTTCATTTATTTATTTTTATTTTTTAACCGGAATTCCCTAATTACACACACACACACACATTATTCCGACTATTGTGTGTTCGACAGTGTGTGTGTGTGTATCCGAAACGTACGTGTACCGGTCAGCCAATCTGTTCCGATATACGTTTACACGCGCGCGCACACAGACTCACATCCGTATTTGCAGCAGATAAAACATTTCTCCTGGGAAAAACTCCCCTCGCGCCGCCCGAGGGGGTCGACGACGACGGCGCGCGGTGGATGACAGAGGGTATGTGTGTGGAAGGGGTACACGTTTCGTTCGTCGTCGTATATAAATGGTATATGAAGGGGAGAGAGACGGAGAGAAGAGTTGTATTCCGAGTCCGCTGACCGGGGGGCAATAAGATATACGGTCCAGCCATCGGCTACATGGCAGCGTCGATAAATTTTTCCAAAGTTACCTCGCCGTCACCCCCCTCCCCCCCACTGCCGGTGCCCCGAAGTATTGCGGGGATGGAAAAGAATATGTGCAGCACCGACACGATCGTATATTATACATACAGTGTGATCACGATTTCAGGTATCGCTAAATACCCCTCCCCCCACCCCAAACTGGATGATCTTGTAATTGCAATGTGAAATAGGTACCGAAATACATATTTTGCGAAAATTACAAATTTTTTTTTCTCTCTCGGTACGTGACTCTACCTTTGAGACATACGACTATTGCTTTTTTCCTGAAATAGAAACCACCTTGATTTTTATTTTCACATAATATTAGGATAGAGCGACTTTATTTCAAAAATTTTCCCCCGTCCTCTTTTTCCACTCAAATATTCATTTCAATACGAGCAAGAATTCAATTTTACCAGTGTAAAACGGATCACGCTGTACACGATGTAAAAAGCGCGAGTCCGACTGAGGCCGACTTCCTCGTCCCGGCGGCGGCAGAAAGCAGGGTTGGGAAGTTATAATGTGAGTAAGGGGTGATATCCTGCGGGACGGGGGAGGGGGTGATGTCAGGACGAAGAATGGCCAGAGGAGAGGGCACAGGTGGCACGTTGTGCGACGACGGTGGCACGCGTCGTGTTTACCATATAACACGTGCGAATCTATATACAAAGGTATATAGGAACGGACGTCCGATTCGATTTTTTTTTTACCACCGACTGTTTTCAACGTTTTGTATCGCAGTCAGTCACCCCTATGGTCGAAACCGAAGTCGTTAATTACTTAACACGTGCGCGACGTCTCACGCATATAAAACGACATTATTATTGTAAAATTCTTATGTTCTTTGCGTATTAACTTGTACACACGACAAGAGGTGGTCAACAGTGACGTACGCAAAGATGAGGAGGGGGATGATGAATATTGTGGGATTTCAATTCGAATAGAGATTTTAAGCATTTATAATTCATTTAAATATAAATACAAATTCACTCAATACCGTACTCGAGTGGTGAACGGTTGGAGACATTTCCTCCACTTGTATTTTATTTGTAGGACAAAAATTATCATTTTAAAATCTAAATTCGATCAAAACATAATTTATTAACTACACATATTATAGCTAGCCGTTGGTGAGAGTTCTTGACTTTTTTGAGTCTAAGTCCCCTTTAAAAATAGTAGCCGTGAACTCCTTTCCATTTTAGATTCTGAACGTAGTGAAGAAGCAAGTGTTTTTCAAATGATGTTCATTTTTATTTATTTATTTTTTTCATGAACACTTTTTCAAAAAATTAACGGTCTCGAGTTCGTCACTCTGTCACTTTAATAAACTATATATGGTTTAAAAAATGTCGAGTGTGAATATGTGGGGGGGGGGGGAGAAAAGGAAATTACATTTTTTTTTTTCATATTCGGGTGAAATATAAGAAAGGTCGTTTTTGCGGACAAAAAGAGTAACGGCGATCAACCCTTCTCGAAAACCGAATTGGCCATAAGTGAGAGTACAGGGCTTATAACTGTAACTAACACCGCGTGTTTAACGGTAATAAATTTATCCCTAATAGGCACGCATAAACAATCGAAGGCGTATTAATCGCACGAATTTGAATTTCAAATAATTTTCTACCGTCGACTGAGCTTTCGTAATGTTATTATCTCTATGCCGCCGTATTACACGAACTGAGGGCGAGTGGGGCGGTGGTAAACGTTTAAAAAGAATTGGTTACCAAAATTGGGGGGGGGGTGGGTTGAGGGATTTCGAGACCCCGTAACCGCTTAGATTAAAAACATGCTAATTTATATCGTACTGGCGAATTTCACGCGTAAATCCCGTGTATAAAAGAAATCGAATGAGAACGTTTCACGAGCTCGTTCCCAATCGGTGCCCGGGTACTTTCTTTGGGGGGGGGGGAGGGCGAGCTAAACGTAATTCGCACGGACGACTGACGGAACACATTTGAATAAAAAAAAAAATAAAAAAAAAATATGCTCGGCTAAACGATTCGGGCGAGGAGGAGCAGGAGAAGAACATTATTACGCGTTGTTGTAAAAATCTCTGCTCGGATGCGGTCGAGACGTGGAAACGTTTGATTAAAACATCTTTCCGCCACTCCGGGCTTTTAAGTTCTTTTAATTTATAAGAAAACGCGAAGCCACGTGAATAATACCAGTGCCCCGCCGCCGCAGTCGTTATGAGCGCACGCGCACGCGCACAAACGCAAACACATACACACACTTACACAATAAATACGCGAAAGAACATAATTTCAGTTTAATTGAAGTATATCTTCTTTTATCTCGTACTTGGTTTTTTTTTTTTTTTCGCTTTTTATTATTATAACACTATCTCCGTGTTTCTGCTGTAAGTTTTAAACGGCTTTTGAGATTTATCACGTCAAATTGTTATTTATTTATTATTATTTTTCGCAGTTTTTATCTTCTCCGAGCAATAAAATTCTTCGTTTAACCGGTGGACAGAAATCATTTCGGCCGTCCCCTCGACGCCATAAATTCTATTTCTAATTTCTGCAGCCGTTATACCGAATCGCAGGTTTTATTTTTAATAATTCAAGGACATAATATTAATATATATATATATGAACTTTTTAAAAACCGAATTTAATTGGTGTATTGTTTAATGACCCATTAATACATATATATATTGTACTCAAGTTCTGCGAACAGTATAATTGTGTCATATGCATTCCAAACAATTAGTTTTTAAACACTCGGTTAGCTTACGGCATAATAGACAAACTAAATGCAATTTACAGCTTTGCGATCAATACGCTATAATCGTTTCCAAAAACCAAGCATGATTTCTATAATGTGGATGGCAGAGATGGATAAAGATAATTGAAAAATTTTGAATTCTGGATACAAGTGACTAGACATGTCAATCTTCACCTTTAGATAGAAGATACATTGAAGATTTTTAAATTGATAACAGAGCATACATTTTATTTGTCTTTAGATATTCCAGGTCAGTTCGGATGGTACCAACCCTGATCCTCACCAATTTTGCTTCTGATTTTTTTTAGGGGGTTATATCTAGCCCCAAAATTATCCCTGATATTGTTTAATTTTTCCACCCCTATACCCACCACCTTTAAAATGAAGAGAGAACGAAAATCAAGTTCGACATGATATAAAATTACATTTTTATTTTTTTTCATGTTTTCGTTCTAATGAAAACCAATTCCAATAATCTATTGTCGACAAAATGCAACAAATGTGCGTTAACACATCCACGTTATGAACAAATATCGATTCATCGGTATTGCAAAAATTTTATTTTTATTTTTATTATTATTTATTTATTTTTTATTTTTTGTTCGTTAAAATAAATCGTTCTGACGATAATTATTCGTATTAGCCTCCGTGCGATATTTCACGCTGCAAAATACGAGCACAGTAAAAAAATTATGTGATAAAACGATTTGAAAATTCTCGGTAAAAATACAAAATTTATTTGCAAACTAATGGGAATCGACAGAGTAAACTTCGTCGGTCGTATACCATTGCATATTAAATGAAATTACGAATAATTCGACATATTTTGTTTAACGCGCGTTACGAATGCGCAGTAAATAATAATACTGGAAACAGAGTTCGACTGCTAAAATAAAAACTTAAAATAAAAGAGGAGGAGATGGTTGCGGGGGAGGAATTTTTACTCGATATTAGGAAATTCGCGCATTATTATAGTCATAATAATCGGCAGATATTAACTGCTAAACATCACTCGTTTCCGTCGTCGAATCGTGTTAATTTATCGAAAACTTCAAATTAATTCATTTCTGTGGACCGTCCGAGGAAGAGTTAAAAAACCAAACCGACGCGTTGTTTTTTATTTCGACGATAAATGCGTTCAGCTCACCACAAACCACACCGTTTATCGTTACTTTGTTTTTCGAAGGCTTTTAACTGATTATCACCCCGAACATCAATTAGTGTTCAATCGCCGAACACTTATAAAATTAATAATAATAATAATAATAATAATAATATCAGTCTCTGACGTTTTCGATTGCGTTTTTAACTCTGCAACGATCTCGGTCAGTGTTAATTATGAATGTGTGGTGATTAAATACAGTGTCGTCACCGTCAGGTAGCACATCCTGTGGAAACCGACATAATTATTATTTATACAAAAAATGACATCCCTTCAGCACCACCACTGTTGGTACGTTCAAAGCTATATAACTACGTATTATACGTTTACAGTTCCTTATTCGGAATGAAATCTAAAAATGTTTAAATAATAATTGATGAAATTTCTTTAGCGAATTATAAATTAATTTCCTTATTAATTGAACTATAATACGGCAACGTTCAACGTAATTACGAGCTCAATCGTATATAAGTTTTTTTGAGTCGGCTGCTAGTTTTTCGTTACATTTTAAGTACTATGTTCAATCGTTCGGCCAAAAAGGTGCGACGGACTCGATCGTTCGATAGCCGATTGGACAAGTGGTTCCGGCGATCGGCGAGTACCTACTAACAAAATATAACGAACAACAATCATCTTACCCCTAAATCGTGAGTTGCAAATTTAATTTAAAACCTACTCCCACCCAGTTGACCATCGGTACAGTGTAAGTTTACCTCTTTGGGAAAAATTCTAATAAAAGTGACGTCGATAAATATAATGTATGTGTATAATAGCATAGATTATATAAAACCTAGTGTGTTTTATTTTTTTATAATTTGTAGTAATACTGTAATATTCTATTTATTTTAATTGGCATACTGGTTTTATATACAATTGAGAATTTCGAAAAATTACCTCTTAAAAGTACCATCTAGAAGCAAATGGTGATTCAAAAAGTTGCTGGTCGAATCTTTTGGACAAGTATTTCTATACGAAAACGTGAGTCCGTGAGTCAAAAAATGTTGGGAACCTCTGCCATCCGATCAGTCACAATAACCCAGAGGTTCTCAAAGTGTGGGGCGCGGCCCTTCGGGGGGGGGGGCACGAAAGCTTTATAAGGGGGGCGCGAGAAAATTTTAAAAATCAACATTGTATTGGTAGGACAGAAAAATATTTGTGAAATTTGCATAATAATAATCGCGTACAGGAATTTTTCCTCGTTTCACCAACATTTGATATGAAAAAAAAAACAAGCCCATCTATCACATTAAAAGTGACTGATTGATTAAAACCTTTTATAATAAATTTTTAATGTGAATAGTTGTTTGTTTTTAACTTTTTGGTAATCTAAA
>JAIPRM010001401.1:0-38481 GCA_025469315.1 Stegophylla sp. TES_Ste_2020
TTTTTGTCAAATTTTGGGTAGTTTTTTCCAAAAAAAAAATTGAAGAATTGAGAAATTCAAAAAATGACCTCTTTAAAGTACAATCTAGAGGCAAATCCGGTTTCAAAAAGTTATTGATCGAAACTTTCGGACAAGTATTTCTATACGAAAAGTTGTACACAGAAAAAAAAAATAAACATCATTGTAAAAACACTAGCTTCTTCACTTCATTCAGAATCTAAAAACATGATTATAATTTATATTTACAATATCAATACTTAGGCCTTAAGATTCAAAATTATTTAAATATATTTGTATAAATCCAAAGTTGTTGTTTGTATCGAAATATATTTATTTTCTATCGTATAAATTTGAAAACAAAAATCTGGACTTACTTATGCTACCTATACTACTATGGGTATTTTTTACATTTCGTGTGAGATAGTCTTGTAGAGAATGTTTAAATTTAAAGAAACAATAAATTATTTATGAAATAAAATTATTCTAAGTGGGTATTCATTGAATTATAGAAAGCAGTAATATTGTCAGTATAATATTAAGTTTAATAAACAAATAAATAACATCAATGACCAGTTCAATATTCGTAGGAATGATTAATTTTGCTGCTTTTAAAAATTAAAAATTAAAATTTTAAATATATAAGTAAAACATAGAACTATACATGAATTAGCTTGTATAAAATGTTCCATCTAAAAGCAATAAATTGAATGTGCTACGAAATGATGACGAAATGAAATTTATCATTTTTGTTTTTAATCAACATTTATTTGAACCTTACTTATAAATTTAAATGTTGAACTATAAATTATTTTGTTACATACAACATTTACGAAAAACGAAAATTGATTTTTATACATCTAATGAATACTCCATATTAAATAATTTGAAATTATAATAAAAAATATAAGCATCATAATAGAATAAAAAATAATATAAAGCAGCCATAATTATCGTAAATCAACATTTATGCACTGTAACATATTTTTACTAATGTTTATCATGACGTATCTTGTCAGTCACGGTTAAAAAAAATGCAAAATATTCGGTTTATCGGATTTAATTAAAACCTGGCACCGTCACATGGAAGGGCTATCATCTTTCCATTGCGCCACACTAACATTGTTGAATTTTGGGTTGAAATATTAGATATTTGGTATAATAACTGAAAATATTGAATTTTCAAAATAGAATAAAATAATTAGAAAACTATTGATGAACGTTGATTTTAATTCACACCATGGTAAAAAATATTTATGATGGCAGTGAAACATTATTAAACTTCATAAGTGTTTATAAACTAGATATAATATATCATAATATGTGCTTGTACTTTTTTCGATTTTTTTTTACTTAAACCCTTGTAAAATGTTTAATTCTTTGTTCAAACAAAATTTTATTGAACCAAATATTTGCAATAAAATTCTCTATCTAGACACCAAGTTTCAAAAAAATCGGTAGGACCAATTTTCTTTTGTGTATGTTAAAGTACGTAATTTTAGGTAAAACTAACGAATTTTGTCGAAATTCCAACTTTAAACGGTTATAGAGAAAAAAATTGACTTAAGATTTTTGAGAGTTTTTCGGTAAATTAGACATATATGTCAGCAATATTTTATTAAACTTTCAAGTCTTAATATTATTACATAAAAATTAACAAAAAATGAGAAATTTCCTAAATTTTCAAAATGCTGTACTTAACTCAAAATTGATCAAATTTTTTAGAAATTTTTATGAAATGTTCTCGTGACGATTTTTATTAGTTGGTGAAAGTTTCAAGTCACTAGCTGAATTATTTCTAATGTTATGTTAAAAAGAAATTTTCAATTGTACGGAATTTCCGATAATTGCATATTTTATTTCCGTTTTTTGTCAATTTTTCGACAGATTTTCCGTGTTTTTGGAAATAGTTTTGAGAAATATGAAAAATGACCTATTTATAGTACTATCTAGGTGTGATTCCAGATCTATTGAGTTACTGATCGAAACTTTCGGACAAGTATTTTTATACGAAAAAGTGTTTACAAAAAGAGAAAAAAAAAATAAACATCATTGTAAAATCATATAAGCTTCTTCACTACGTTCAGAATCCAAAGACGTTGTAAATCAACCTGTTGCTTCGATCCATTCAGAATCTAAAAGTCGTACTTATTTGTTTAAATCATTAAATAAAAAGAGTGATCTGCAGTAACATATTGAGGAATTTTTTTGTCTAAGACTCATTACATAATCCAACCCTTTGTCCTCTTTTGCTTAACTAAACTTCCACTACTATAAGGCAGTGCCGTAGCCAGAGCTTGGCGACATGAGCGATCACCGAGGGTGCAGATAAGATTGGGGCGAAAAATGTTGTGAAATAGAGCATTTATTTTGTTTAAACTAATTGAATTATTTTTATCAGAATATTATTTTATTGAAAGTATTTATTAAAAAAATGTTATTGATATTTAATGTACACACTGTAAAAATAAAATTAGTATTTAATGAAACAATTAAAAAAAACCACGCGTATGAATTTTTTAGTAGTATAGAGGCGCAAAATTTTGTTTTACAAAGGTCCAATAAAAGATAGCTATGGTACTGCTATAAGGTAGGAACGAAGATATCAGTTTAAAATGAATGTTTTGTCGAAATATAGTATAATTTAGGTATTTCAAAAATCAATCATTCCGTTAATTACTTTTTCAATTTTATACTCGGTTATAAGCAACGATCAGGAATCAATACAACAAGGCGATAAATGAACCTCTTCACTTTTTGGGTATTAAACTCTGGGTGGGTGTGTTGAATTTTAAGGAAACGATAAATCATTTCTTCGATAAAACAATTCTAAGAGAAGCTTCAGTTAATGACATAGATAAAAATATTTGTCTGTTTTATATTAAGTATATTTAACAATTTTTGTATATTTACATTCCATCCGAATATCGTCTATGATTAGGTTTTGTTGACATTTTCAAGATTTACACAACATTACTTTTGAAGTAGGTAATAACAGAATAAACTTTTTGTCCTTTTTTTGAAGCCATAAAGCTTTTTGACTAAAAATTTTTATAACTGATAAAAACAAAAAATCAATTTTCCGCCTTGAAAACAATAAATTTAAAATTTTACCTAATAATAATGAAAAGATATCTGCTATTATTTGAATTATCTGTCATTTGAGCTGTAATTCTAAAATTTAAATGCTTGTAAAAAATTATTCATTCAGCCAACTTTCATGTAGATAAACACGTGAGGTAGCTTTAGGTAAAAGGAAATGTCTACTGGATTAACAAATGAAGTTTTAGTTAAATAAACATATTATTTTACGTAAAAATTACTAATTTAATACAAATACTAACTTTAAGCGGTGACTAATTAAATTATCTCAAGTTTATATGTTTAAATGTATCGCTAATGGAAATATCTCATAAAAAAATATATATTTGAATACCAATCATATTATTGATAATTATTAATATTAGTTAATTATATAACAATATAATAATTAAGTAATTAGTTGATATAAATCAAAACATAACATAAAAAATAGTACAGTTATTACAAGAGGTATTTAATGTAATATTTATGTATTTAACAATATATTATTGAATTACCTTTGTCATAATGAAACGATCTTTATTTAACCAAGTTCAAAAAAAAGAAAAATATGTAATGACTAAATACCATTAAACAACTGTTTATAATTGTTTGTCAATACGTTGAAAATACGTCATTGAAGTATTTAAGATGGATTGCCCACAACCTTATTTTAATTCATGTTTTAAATGTATTTATTTAATTTTATAGCAATAATTACTCAATTTAAACTTACACAAAAAATATTAATAATAATACTAAACTTACAAATTTTTTTTTTTGGAGAAATTAAAAAAAAATTATTTTTGACTAGAAATACCTATTTTGTGTTCGAAATATTATGTCGGTGTTAGAACCACTTTAAACAGTTATAAAAAAATTAAATTAGATTTTTTGACTTAAGATATTTTCAGGTTCATCAGACATAATAAATATATTAGGTATATGGGTGACGTTATATTAAATTGTTAGCTAATAATATTGTGGTTATAAAGTTCCAAAATTCTGTATTTATTCTAAAAATGGGCATTTTTTTTAAGTCTCATTTACATAATTTTTATAATGTATGGAAATTTCAAGTTCTATTATTTGTTGAGTTATGGCCAAATTACTAAAATCAATGTCTTCAAAATCTCGTTAACGGCATATTTTGCCGTTGCATGAAACTTTTGAACCATTTTCTATGGACTTTTTCTATACGAAAAAGTGTTACCATAAAAATAAGAAACAAATAAGCATTAAAAGTAAATGAACTAGATCATTCGCTCCACTCAACATATAATATTAAAATATAAAATCATCGATTTCTTTAACCAAAATATTAAATTCAATAAAAAAAATGTATGAATTATTATTTATTATTGTAGTCTTTCTATTTGCGATTTCTGCGAGGTTCGTAAAAGCAAAAAAAAAAAAAAATAGAATTTAATAATTATTACAAAAGATAATAATGTTGAAATCTGTGAACATTCGCATAGGACGTCCACGTCACCGTGAAAATGTTCGCCGTGAAAATGATCAGTTTTCAAAATAAATAATACGTTGTTATAATATTATTATTATTATTATTATTATTATTATTATTGTACCTCTATGCATACGTGGTGCACAGTGCATACAAAATTTGTCATCGTCGTCGTCGTCTGGTGATGGCGTGGCGGAGTGGTGGGTTACGCTGCACAGCCACCTTGCGCCGTGTGGCGTGTACCAGAGAGCGCTCGCGCATGGAGGCCGACGCGCAATACCGAGACGGTGGAAGCGGGCGCTATTGTCTCGGCCAGTGGTTCGGACGGGTGCGCGTGTAACACGGGTGGCAGCGGGGTGGGGAGCCTGTGTCGTCACACTGCACAACATCATTGTCGTAAAGGAAAGGACTTTTTATCATTATCAAATTTAGTTTACTGTGTGCGTCGTTGTTCGGCTGGTCGTCTTTTCGTCGTGTCCCGTACGTTTCGTGTCTTCGCGGCGACGTCCGCCGTCGTCGTCTTTTTTGTGATTTCGTCTCACAGCGATCGCTACCTTTGGTCGTCGATTTCGCCTGACAATTGTACACCGTTTTGCCCGACCGCCATAGACGACTGAGAACGCTGTACGCCATCATTGTCGTCGTCGACGCAATATTTCCGCCGTGGTAAGTGGTTGCAAATAATTTTTCTCATCAACCGCCAATAACAACGATAATTTCGATCGCCACTGATCACGTTGACGGAAAGTAACGAAATCTCGGTCACCGTGTGGTTATGACGGATCCCCCGCGCGCACTCGCACCTCGACGATAACGACGACATTTCCTACAGGCCGCCGCCGTTATAAACAGCAGCCGTCGTCACCGTCTCTTTGTTGCTCGTGATCATTTCGCGCCAACCCTTTGGCCGCGTAGGTTTAACGTTCTAGAGGTGTTCAATAACGGTCAAAGTTGTTTTAGAAATTACGTTTATTTCAGTTTTAATAGAAGTTTTTCTTTTTTATAAATTTAAATTTAATGCAATTTCATACGAAATCCGTTTAGTATTAGAAAAATACGACACAGGGGTAGTCACCCAAATTCGGTTTGTAAATATTAACTATTACTATATAAAGTAAAACATTTTTAAAAGTGCACTTAAGGTATCTAAAATCATATGTTCTGGAAATTTTTACTTTTCTTTTAAATAGGTACCCACTCAAATTCTTTGTATATTAGCACAGTATACGCGCCTAGCTACAGGTAGGTAACATGATTTAATTTTTTTATTAATTTTCTATTTGTTTTCTACCATCCTGTCACCACGATTACATAAAAAAGGTTTGTTCAAACATGATCCTGTATGTTTACCTTCTGAAGTAGTTACTTACCTATGTACCTATTAATTATACATTAGGTACATTTTTACTATATTTCATTAGTAGGTAGTACCTATTTCATTATAGAAATAAATTAATGTATATTCTACCTATATTCCTAACTATTTTTGAAAAGAATACCTATATTATTTAAAGCTCTTTTCAAAATTATTCATGCGTCAGATGATAGGAATTTTAAAATATTGTATCTAGGTCATAACTTTGTATTTAGTTACCTAGGTAATACAAATTATTAGGTAATCTATTTGAATTGTATTTGTTTACAGCTAATTAAATTATAAACTATAACTAAGTATGTATTTATTTTTGTAGGTAGAATATTTGTTCCAAAAGACTGAACACTTCAATAATGTTTTTTATGAAGCTGTAAGATTTTTGAGCAAGTCATGGAGCTACAAAATTGTTTACCTTCGATGAAAAACGGTAAGTAAAACACCCTAAATAAAAAAATTTAAACGCCTAGGTAGGTAGGTACATTGTATAAAACAATAGGTATTAAATTACATTCAAAGTGAAATAGGTACCTAGTTTTAATTTAATTAAAAAAAACTAGGTAGGTAGATATTATTTGTTCCTACCTAACATGTTAACCGCCACATGGCCGCCGGCATTCATACTGCTTGATTCAAATTTTGGATTTTTATGACCGCCTGCGACCATTTGTGATCATTCCCACCACGCCATATGACTAGCCGGCGACCATAATTACATATTATTTTATACGCATGATAATTCTATGGCTCTTCATGAATGATACTGAAAATAACACTATGGCGTAGAGAAAAAGAAGACAATTCAATTGATCTATAAAATGTAGAAATTGTCCTATTTTTCACTCGGATATCAATTTAATGGATGAGTAGTTTTAAAACTATCAATTCGAACATTTTTAGAATGAAACGCATTTAACAGCATGGCGTTCTAATAATACATATAAATATGACCGCCGGTGTTAATTTGGTTAATATTTTATAGGTAGGTAGGTAATGACAATAATTTTTTAGTACCTAAGTACCAACAAATTTCACCTATGTAACAGGTAATTAATTTCAATTTATTAAACTAAATCTTAATTGATTATAATAATTATAATCAACAATTATTGTTGATCATAATCATTGTCAAGTACCTATTTCAAAATGTTGTTTTGGTATATCTTTATCCTATATACTTCAAACACATTTTTGTGTATACCTAACCATTACCATTCCTCTTTTAGTTGCCAGTCTATTAAAATTAGTTGCTCCTTAGTTTTTAATTTCATGTGTAATTTCGATATGATTTTATATAGGTACTTTTGATTGTTTGTGTTAGTCTACTATTCATAGGATTAACAAAAAACTCTGAATAATAATAATAAACCGTGAAATATTCTTATATGATAAGCATATTTTCAATTGTTTTGAAATTACATTTTCCAGTATTTAGCACTTTACACCAACTAAGATGTGGTGGGTAGCAGTGGCGGGACCAAAGGCCTACAGTCTTATTACTCTTTAACTATTGGACAAGTGTATATTATATACAGGGTCTGTCAGAACAAACGCATGTTTTTAAAAATATTAATTCTCCAATTAGGTGTGGGAAAAATCTCGTCTGCAAGCTGATACTAGTAAGCAATATGGTGTGAAATTTCTAACAACGCGTTTTCACAGTGTGGTGGTACTTTTAAAAACGGTAAATTTATCCTTCAAACGCAACAAAATTTTGAACTCACTTTGACATTTCGCGTCATGGGACAATTCCTGACTACAATAAAATCTTTAGATGAATCAAAGCATTCAACACAATAAGTATCTACAGTGGTAATGAGAATAACTAAAGTACAAAATCGGACAATTAATTGATAAAATAAGGTTGTATACATTATGGAACACCAACCGTTCCGTTTGTTTGCGCGACATTCATCTTAATATCAACAAATCAATGGTATGTCGGGTCTTAAAGATGGATTTAGTGTTTCATCCCAATAAAACGTTCACCAACAATTATTGTCAGGAAGTTACCAACAGCGTATGCTTCAATAGAAGTTCTTCGCAAAAAAATTCTTAGATGTTTCATTTCACACTGTGGGGATATTCCGTGGCTGGGCGCTCCCCTGACCTGATAACATGTGATTTTTTTCTAGTGTGCTCATTTAAAATTGAAGATATGTCTATATAATCCAGAAACCCTTGATGAACTAAAAGAAGAGATGACTCGAGTAGTAAAATATGTTCCGGACAGGTAATGACCGACGCGATGGGTTCCTTTCGCCATCTCTCGAATTCCTGCATTGTAGCTTAAAGACGCGATAAGACTGACTATATTTTTAAAGCCTAAATTTTTTTACATGTAAAAAAATTGCATATGTGTCTAAATTTTTTGGTAGTGTAAGAAATTGTTTAATGCAATTACTTTTGGAGTAGCATCATTTTGAAAAACGTGCGTTCGTTCTGATGAACCCTGTATATTATATAATATATATATATATATATATTTATGTGTGTGTTTGTGTTTGTGTGTGTGTGTGTGTGTGCCTATAGAAGTAAACATTAATGTAAAACACAAGATCTACTCAGAATCTAAAATGAAATGAGAAAGAATAGCTTTTGAAAAAAGATTTTTTATTTTATATATTCATCTTTTAATTTGTTTAATGAATTAAAATTTCATATGGGTGATGAATTGACATAAGCATTTAAGAATTTACGAAGACACATATTTGAAACTAACTTTAGCGAAAATCCCCATTAATTATAAAACATTAATTTATCATAATAATTATTAGGCTGTGGCTAGAGCCATAAACACCGTGGATATAATGCGTTCACTGACATGCAGTGCGCAGTTTTACTTATCAAATAGGCAAAAACGATAAGTGTGATAGACAAAAAAGACAAATGCAAAAAAGGCGATTGCAAACAAGGTAAATGCAAAAATGGAGAATAAAAAAAAAATAAAAATTCATTTTTATTAAAAATGTTTGATCAAATCTTCAAATAATATATATAATTAAAATTAAATGTAAACTATGAGACTATACTAAACTTGGAGTTTGAAATTATGAGCAATGCCTTCAAGTAAGTCTAATGTATTACGGTTCTCGTAAACCTTAACTAAATCTTCCACCCGTTGTGCTATATCGCAGTATATTTAACGCTATGTACTGGATGTTGACTACCTATATATTGCTCAAGTATAAAAATTCACTGAGACTTATCTTGTGTTTCTTTTTTTTTTTAAACTTTTTTGCCTTCGCTTTTTTGATGTCACTCTTATCGTTTCACCTTTATGATGTGATACCGCAGTGCGCATATTCGCAAAACTATGTTTTTATATTATGTCCGGGTATACCTACTACATTTTATTATATATCCTCCCGGTATATAATAAAATGTATAGTTTACTTTGACATAATAGTAAAACATAGTTTTGTACATGCTTGTACTGCATGTTAATGAACGCATTATATTCACGGTTTCCATGACTCTAGTCAAAGCATAATTAATGTAATATAAAAAATAAAAATCCGGACATAATTCACATCATAGGTATTCTTCGCTTCTCAGGTGGGACTAAGTGGGCGAGTTAAATTTTAAAGAAACGATAAATCATTTCATTAATTAAACAATTTTGAGTGGAGTTCCAGTTTATACCAGAAAATTTTACTTCAAAATAAAATTATAAAGTTTATTATTATTATAGATTTTTTTGATTTTCTACTTATATTGTTTCATATTCCACTACTATTAACTAAGAACAGGAAAATAATTATTTTAATTCTCTTAGTTAAGTTACTTAAGAGTTTAGAAGAGTTAAGCTAGAGTTTAAGTAATTCTAAAGTTAAGTATTAGATTATTAAAATTTTATATTAGATATTATTGTGTATCTTTATATGCATGTTGTGATCTATATTTAAATTTTCATAAAGTTTGAATTTAAAAAAAAAAGTTTTGAAGGTGTTTTTTATCAAATTTTAGTTGGCTTTTCCCAAATTTTGGAAATAGTGGAACTTGTGAATTATCAAAAATTTACCTTTAAAAATTCCATGTAAAACTGAATTCTGGTTATAAACGTTGCTTTTAAAAACTTTTGGATAAGTATTTCTTTATGGAAACATATATACACAGCAAAAAAATGAATAAAAATTATTGTAAAAACATTAGCTTCTTAAATACAGTTAAATATGTAGAAAAAATTATATGATCTTAGTGCGAACACCAAATACAACACATATCTTTTATTTTAAAACACCAAAATGGAACGATATGCCACCTTTGCTCATTCCCCATCTATGCCTGTCATTTGGTGTAATATGGATAACAATTTTGGAGGTCTAACTTGTTTATTTATTTGATTTAGCCACCCTAATGCTATTAATCTTGTACAATTTATTTAATATATGGAGTACTTATTGAATTTTTTTTTTTTTTTGAGGGGGGGGTAAGTTTCCCATTTTATACCTCTGGTGCCAGCCCTAATATATGTTTGCATCTATTTGACTTGACTTGGAAAAAAGTCATGACAGTGCCATTGGTAGTTAATATATACCTACTACACGAGTACCAGTAAATCTTTTAAAAATAATTTATTAAGAACAATAAGTAGTGTATTAGGTACCTATTCATTTTTTGTATTTTCATAACAATATATTTTTAATTTATACTTACATTTTACACATTTATCAAAATGTCTAAAATACCTACCTAATAAAAACTAATGTATTACTGATATTGTATTATAGATTATAAATTGAATGACATGAATGAGATGAACCAACAAGAATTAATGAGCAATGCACAAGGTTGGAATGCAATTTCATCTCATGATATTATGGTGCCAGTTCCAATCAAAATGCAATCTTCGCTTGGTTCTATGGATCCCAATAATCTCCAAATGAATAATTGTCCCATGAGTAATCTCCCTTTAAATAATCTTCCTCCTATATCTAATATCCCAATGAAAATGCAACAATCGTATGGTAATATGGATCCCAACAACTTTCAGATGCTTAATTGTCCATTAACTAACCTCCCTTTAAATAATCTCCCTTTGAATAACCTCCCTTTGAATAACCTCCCTTTGAATAACCTCCCTTTAAATGGCCTCCCCAATAACTTTCAAATGAATAATTCTAGTCAACACCCAAGTGTCATACATACCAGTCCTCAGACGCCACATGTAAGTATTAAACACTTTATTATGATTCATATATTTTATCATATTTAAATTATTTTTATTTATAACTTTCAGAATTTGCCAATGAATACATACATTGAACCAGAACTACCCATTGAGTTATTACAACAGGGATGGAAGAAATTTTGGAGCAAACGTGAAAACAGGCCTTATTTTTGGAATAAGTTAACTGGTGAATCTCTTTGGGAATTTCCACCTCTAAGACAGCAAGTGCGTGTGAAAAATATGGAAATATTGTTATGTGTTATTCTATAAAATCTTAACTTTCAGTTTGACGTTACATCTGATCCTCTTGGAATAACAAGTGATGGAAATCATAACGCAGGAAACCCAATGTTATTAAAGAAAAGACCAGCTGAAGATATTATCTTGAGTCCTGCAACAAAAAAAATTACTCTGACGTAAGTCAAATAATTTCTGTAATAATAATGTAACATATTTTAGTAATGTAAAATTTATATTTGAAACATTAGTTGTAAAAGTAAAAGAGGTGAATGAATTGATGAATGATTGATTCTTGCAAAAAGAATAAAAAGTTATTTACTCTAGTAACCCAAGTTATTAAATAATCAATTTATAATTGATCAATTATGTATCTCAATTAAAATTGCCATAATAGTCTTTTGATTTTTGATAAATTTGTTCTAAAATGCAATAGAAAAACTGTATTAAGAATACTTTCTCTTGTTTAGTCCATACATTCTGTTTGAGATAAGACTATAAATATTTAATTGTCTGTATTACCTAAATTGTTTTTTGTTTTGTTTTTTTTTTTTTTTTTTTAACAAGTACAATAAACTAAAATAATTAATATCAAATATTCTTATGTTTTAGGGGTCCATGGGAACTTGAAATACCTACAAATGTTGTTATATTTGAGAGGTCACCATCCATGTTATATCAACCTCACCCAGATATTGAGTCATATCGTGGTAACTTGGTTACAAAATTAAGACAATGTTATCAAGAACTATGCCAGTCTCGAGAAAGTTAATATTTATATTTTATATAGTAAATTTGTATTAATTATTATATATATATATATATTTTTTTTTTAATTTTTTTTAGATATAAATGCTCCAAAAGAATCCTTCAATCGTTGGCTAACTGAGAGAAAAGTAGTGGACACTGGTATGGATCCATTGTTACCTTCTCAATGTTACCCCGAAGTATCTATGAGGATGTACAATGAAATAATGAATGATATACCATTAAGATTATCAAAACCAAAGTACACAGCAGATGCTCGTAAACAATTATCTATTTATGCAGAAGCAGCGAAAAATCTGATTGAGTCTAGGTGAATTAAATTAAAATAATTAAATTAAATTAAAGTCTAATAACAAATTTATAAAATTAATTTTAATTTAAGACTTAGATTGTGAATAAATTATGTGCTACACAACATTTTAAGAAATTTTTTTTGTCACTTCTATAATATTTCCTTACTACATAATAATTGTGTAAAAGTGGAAGTACTGTCATTAGTTATGTATGAAGTTGAAGTTTTAATTTTTCTTGGATTCCTTTAGAAAACATTAAATATTACATAGTTCATTTTAATATTAAGTTCTTTAGTTGGTAACAGTTTTTGAACTTTTATTTATTTAATACACATTTTTATTTTGATAAAATCTAAACTCTAAACTTCAAGCTACTTGTACGAACTCTTCTTCTTTGAGTGCCATATTTATTTATAGAAGTTAGAAATCATATTAGCAATTTTATCTTTATTAATGGCTGTTTTGATAAAGATATCGAAATTGTATTGTATCACATATTTTTCTACTATTTTGTAAATTCTGACGTGATACAACCTTCAATATAAAATAAAAATAACCTTCAAGAATATTTTTTTGAATTTGGCTTTTTGGGTATTACCACAAATGTGAACTGTATCCAATCATTTGGTATGTATCCTGTGTTACATTTTGTCCTTTATCAGTTTTATATCCCACTATTAACGGGTTGTAAAATAAAAAATCGACAAGAAAAAAGTGTAAGAAAAAGCATGTCTAAAAAAAATGTTCTCTCAAATTTTGAAAAATAATCTAAAAGTACCTAAATGAAGTAAATTCTGATTCCAAAATTGAAACTTTTGAACAAGTATTTTTCTATACAAAAATGTGTACATATAAAATAAACATAACTGTAAAAACACTTGCTTCTTCACTCCATTTAGAATTTACAATTTAGATACATATTTTAAAAGTTTACCAATACTAGACTGGTTTTATATTGTAATTCTTAATTTTGAATTTATATTAAAGAAACACATTACAAGAAAGTCGTAAGGTTGTCAAATGGAATACTGAAGATACACTACAATGGTTAAGGAAGACCGTAGGTGCGACATATATTGATTTTCAAGAACGATTGAATCACCTGAAGGTATTAAATTAAATAAAAAAATTATTGGTTATTAGTACTAACAATTGATTTATTATTCATAATTATATTATAGTCTCAATGTCAACCTCATATTGCTCAAACTGTCAAGGAGTCAGTTGAAGGAATCTGTTCCAAAGTGTATAATTTATCTGTTGAATATGCTCGTAAAGTTCGAGAAAAAAATAGTGAACTCCTAATTGCTCAGGGCATTACAGGTTAGTATAGTCAGTAACTAAATTAATTACTTTTTTCATGAAATTATAGAAAATATTGTAAAAGAGCTGTCCATACTTCAAACCATGGGTAATTATTGACTCCTCAAGTGGGACGTGGTGGGTGTATTAAATTTCAAAGTGTGAGCGGGATTTTATTTTATACAAAACAATTTTACTTAATAATTATTAAAGTCTATTATTTTTACAAAAATGATTTTTTACACAATTAGTTTAATATCCCATTATTACATGAGTACAAGGAAAAAAATGTTAATGAGTAAAAATAAAGCAATAGGAAAAAAATTACACATTTAAAAAAATGTCTTTCATTGTAGTATTATTTATTCTATCATTGTTTATCTATACTTAATTTTTCCTAAAGTTTAAATAAAAAAAAAAATAAAAAATGGTTATAAAGACATTTTTGTCAAATTTTTTGTAGTTTTTTCCAAATTTTAGAAAAAAATATTGAGAATATTGAAAAATTACTTTTGGATTCTAAAGCAGTGGTTTCCAAACATTTTTCTACCATGGTACATTAAATTTAGTTGTGATAGACACTTTTGAAAAAATATTGTCTACTTCTAGTAGCATATTAGGTAAGGAAACAATGTTATATTATCTATTGTACACATATTTAACTGTAGCATAACTAGTGGCACTGTACCTGATGAACTTTAAGTAGCTAGAGTCATACTGATTTATAAAAAATTAGATAGAACTAATTTCACTAATTATAGACCAATCTCAATAGTAGGAATTCTAGCAAAAATACTTGAAAAAATAATAAAAAATCAACTATTAGAATACTTGGAGAGAGATAAAATAATATATACTGATCAATACAGGTTTAGAAAAAAAATAGGAACAAAAGACGCTCTAATTAACATTAATAACTATTTACATAGCAAAAGGGATACTAAAAAAAAAAATTTTTAATCCCATTCTTAGACTTAGAAAAAACATTCTATTCTATCAGTAGACAGTTATTACTAAACAAATTAAAAGATTTAGATTTCAATGACAATGCATTAAAATGGTTTACAAGTTATCTGAGTAACAAACAACAACTAACCACTATCGAACCTCATAGTAATCATTGTTATGTTAAAGATTATGGAGTCAATCAAGGTACATCAGTAAGCCCTATATTGTTCTTAATATATATATATATTAACTCTATTCCTGCATCTTTATTAAAAGGTAAATTATTCATGTTCACCAATGACATAGCACTAGTTAATTTCGAAAATAATTGAGATAAATTGAAACACTGTTGAAATTTATTTACGACATATCTATGACTGGATGGAAAAAAATTTGTTATCACTCAACATAAACAAATCCGTTTGCATGCCAATAGTTACCATAAGTTCACAGTTACCTGTTAGATATCAATTTATTATACATAAATGTGGAACTGGTACTACAAATTGTAGTTGCAAACCAATTAAAATGGTATTATCAGTCAAATATTTAGGAGTGACAATGGATTTCAACCTAAAATGGTCAGAACATATACATGATATCAAAAAAAAAAAAAAAAATGAGGAGCTTAACTGTATTATTTTACAAAATTTGATTCCTTGATAATTCAATTATAAGACAAATTTAAATGGCACTGTGTAATTTGATTCTATCATACGGCGTAACATGTTGGGGAGACACCAACAGAATAAATATTAATACATTGCATACCACACAAAAAATAATTACAAAAGTTGCATACTCCTTACCAGTGGCAGCGCGACAGAGTGCTTTTGGGACATGTGTCCCAAACTTAAAATTGTTGGGTGGGTGGTACCAAGGTGGCTTGAATTTATTTGTTGTTATGATAGATATTATTTCATGATTCATAAATAATTAGGGTTTTAAATTTCTTTGTATGTTGCAAAAAAGGTTTTTTGAACTTACTGGCCACCTTTTTTTGATTTGTTATTAAATTTCTATCGTCCTGTTACACCATGGTTCTCTATTTGAAGTCTATTTGACTTACTTTACTCCTCCGAAAAAAAAAAAAAACACTTCTATAGTCGTTTTCAATTTGCTCAATTTTGGTTCTTATCTATTTTTTATTGTTTAATTCTTAGTGAATTTTTTCATTTACGTTTAATACCTAATTGTATTTCATTTGCTCCTGTTTGAGTTTCTTAAAAGTGCAACGTTTTGTTTTTCTAATACTTTCTTGCATTCATTATGAAGCCACTTAGCTCTTTTTGTCCTTTGCTTATATTTCAGTACTTTGTCGTGTTTTTCAATTTTTTATTGATGCTTAACCATAGACTATAAACATGTTCACAGGAGTTTTTTCTGTTGTATGTTTTGATACAGATTTATTTTTTATCATTTCTATTTGAACCTTTTAAGATTAAAATCATAGATTAATCAAAATAAATTAAAAATAAAGCTTTTTGATGTAGACATTACAAATTCATACATAATTCAATATACTGAGTTAAGTATTAAAATATATTTACTCTGTTTACATGGTTATTTTAGAATGTGTCAATTAAGTTCAGGATTCGAGATTAACATACTAAAACATTTTTTAAGCAAGTTGTTTTATTTTTATCTTGTTAATGTACCTATATACATTTTAATTTGTTTTCATGTACATTGTAAAATTGTATTAAAACAATATGTTTATGAAAATAATTTTTACTATTATTTGTAGGGTACAGAGGAAAAACAGTAGCAGTCCATTTTTGTAGTTTTTTTAGGAGAGTAAAAACAAAGCTTACAGACCCATTACTTATATCCATCATAATTGAACAAAAAAAAAAAAAAAATGTCAGTTCATGGTCATACATTATTTTAAATAAAATTACTTCACTTTAAATTAATTATCTTTTATTCATTTTTTTTTTATATATGTATATATATTTAGGCTTTATCTAAAGATTCATAACATCATATTCTTTACCAGTTTTAAGTATTTTCTAGATGTCCGTTGCTCATTGCCAATACTATCACTAAATTTACTCTCCATTTTAAAAAGAACAGATACACTTCACACTATGGGTAAAATTCCTTGTTCTTCAGGTAGTGTATTGATTTTTAAAGAAACCATAGGAAAAATCATTTCTTTGCTAATACGATTCTAAGTGGAGCTTCAGTTTATAGAATACAATTTTACTTAAAAATTATAAAGTTTATTAATATTACAAAAAAATTATTTTGTATTCGGACATTTTAGTATCCACCTATTAACTTATAGGAAAAAAAATTTTGAATGAGAAAAAAAATTTTTTCACCAGAATATTTTCCATATTATTGTCGTATCATTTTTTTTCATTTTTTTTTTCCAATTTTCATAATTTTTGGATAAAAAAAAACTTTCAAAGATATTTTTGCAAAAATGTTTGGTAATTTTTCCCAATTTTTGGAAAAATTATTAAGAATTTTGAAAAATATATTTTCTTGAGGCAAATTCTGATTCAAAAAGTTACTGGTTAAAACTTTTAGACAAGTATTTCTATACAATATTGTATACATATAAAATAAAATTTTAAATTAAACATAATTGTAAAAACAGTAGATTCTTTGCTTCATTCAGAATCTAAAATCTAAAATTAATAACCGATTGTAGCAAGAACAGTAGAAACTATGACGAAAAATACTAATTATTAGAAACAACAATGTCCAATAAATAACACAATAAACAATAATGCGTCATATAACTACAGTATTCAGTATTATTACAGTTGGTAAAAGTAATTATACAATAGAAAGGAAAATAAATTAAATATTTCGGAGGTGGACTTCAACCTTTTTTCCCTTCATTCAGATTACAATCTTTTTTTCACTACTATACTATACATAATATTTTCCCTTTAATAATAGGGGACTGAAAGCTCTTTCACTGAATCGATTGCAACACTCAATTAAAATTACTCCTAACGTACTACCAAATTTTAAACCATGAAATCAAAATCGCAAAAATAGTCTACTACCGTTTTTTTTCTGCGCCCTTTATTTATTTGCATGATTTTTAAGTATTTTTGTTTTCTTAAATGGCAACCAATGTGTCAAAACTTATATTGCCAAAGAAAAAGCTATGTTTAAAAATGTTAGTACTAATATAGTTATTATATAAAGCTATAAGTGTATAAAGTTTTAAGCATTGGATTAGTATTACTTTTCCACTCCTATATTCTTCAATATTTTTATTTATTATAATATTGGACAAAAAAGAAAATAATTTCTAAAAATTTAAAAAAATTAAATTTTTACTAGTAGTATTGTTTGGTATTTGAGTAATAAATAAATTCTTAAAATTCATAAAATAAATTATTTTTAATATAAATTAAACTTAAATAAGGGTAAACGGGTTTAAAAACTGACCATGCATATTTCAACATTATGTTAATATAATCTAATGTATTTATTTTATTAATACCAAAAAATATGTATGTTTAGAAATAGCTCCAGCTCCTGCAATGTTGACTTTGCACAAAGTCTGGTGTTATCCGATTCAGTTTGTCACCCCTGCTCCCCGCCTTCCACCTGTTGAATATATGGCTGATAAAGATCAAACATATGTAAGATTCAATGGTGAGAGATTTCTCATCAATACAATGTATCTGCAAAAACTGGTATGTAATTTTGTATCAGTGTTGTAACTAATTACAACATTTAATGTAAGTAACAATAATATAATGTACATTTTATCAATAATACAGGAACAATTGTATCGATATAGCTGCTTTGAGGATAAAAAAATGGAATACTTTATGGCCAGAGTTTGGTGTTTGTTGAAAAGATACAGTGTGTTCTGTGCAAATAGTCCTGAAACACAAGTATCAGTACCAGTGCCCATCCTCGAATGTCTGCACAGGAATTTTGGAGTAACATTTGAGTGTTTTGCCTCTCCCTTAAATTGCTATTTCAGACAATATTGCTCAGCATTTCCAGATACTGATGCTTATTTTGGATCCAGAGGGTGTGTACTTTAAACTTATTTACAATATTATCAAAAAAATATGCAAACAGTCATTTCAAACTATAACAGATATGTATAATTACATAATTAATATTTAACCAAACCTATTTTTTTATTGTTTTTATTTAGATCAATTTTGGAATTGAATGCTGTTAGTGGGTCATTTGTTGTAAACCCTCCTATACATTGTGATGAGCTTATTGAAGCAGGCCTGAATCATATTGATCGATTATTATCTGAATCTAGTGAACCACTTTCCTTTATAGTGTTTCTGGCTGATGGTGAAACAACATTTGTTAACAAACTTGATACAAGTCGATTTAAGCGACGTCAAGTGGTGATACCAGCATATGAACATTATTATAGACATGGTTTTCAGTATACTGTACCAAAGTAAGTATCCCAGATAGTTATCTTTTGATCTCGGATGATTATATCTTATTATATAACATATTATCTAAATATAAGTCAATTGATAGTGAAAAAATTGAATACATGATAATTTATTATACAACAGAGGTAATATAATTGTTGCCCACAAAAAATTTTAACTTTGTAGAATAATTATTGTAGTTTAATAAATTTTAAATATAAGTTTTGAAGAAATACAATATTAATAGGTTGAGCTATAGATAAGAGCTAAGCATTTATATTCTAGTTTATATTTGTTATATTATATTTGTTTGATAAAAATAACTTAATATCATATATATTATGACATGTCAATGTATATAATTTACTTCTTATAGCTATTAATAGTTTTATAATACTATACACTTCGTCATGCTATCAAATGTCTTAAACACTTGTTACCAGTCAAATCAATTGATGGTATGTCATATTTCCTAATAACTTATTGATTTATTAATTTTTCAGGGCGGATGTAAATGTTCGGTCTCTTACAAGTACACTGGTTGTTTGGTTACAAAATAATGCAGGTTGCCAGAGATGGAGTCCAAGTGAAGACAGAGTTGAAGCTTTATTGGAAGCTTTCCGACCAGGAAAAGAAAAAGATCGAGATCGTCAAGAACTCTTGTCACCAACACCCAATCCAATGTTGGGTCCACAACCCCTTCCTGTTTAATGTTAATAGATTATTATTTACACAATTTATTACTATTACTATATATGTTTAAATGTGTGTGCGCGCGTATGTGTGTGTGTGTGTGTGTGTGTGCGCGTGCGGATATACTCATTTAACAGACAATTATTGGTGTCTAGTTAATATGAAATAATTATTTTTATGTACATTATACATTCGTATGTATAGTGTATACTCATTTTAAAATTTTATTTATTAAATTAATTTAAAATTTTAAAACGTATAAATATTATTATTTTTCTTAATGAGAACTCTACGCCACTGATAAGTGTTTGGATTTCCTTTACCTATAATATATAAGTAAAAATAATTTTAAAGTATTCAAAAATAAGATTTTTAGTTTTCAAAACATTTGTAAGTAGGAATGTTTGTTTAGTTATTGTTTTATGTAATTATTAGAAAATGATGATTTATTATTCTTATTGTTAAACCAATAGAATATAAATTTGAAAGAAAATTGTATCAGAATTTCGTCCAAATATTCAAAATGAATGCAATGGAGATTTGTGGTTTGATTATTATTATTTTTATGAAAAACAACAATTTCCAAATGCACATTTCAGAATATCGAATTAATTTTATTTAGGATTTTTAAGGCTAGTGTATAAGTATTTAGACAAAAGTAAAATCCAGTTTTGCTTGTTTGTTTTTTTTTTTCAGTAATTCCATTTATTAAATATTATTTGTGTAAAGTAAATAGATATTTTAATATTGTTGCTTCAAATAAATGGCAATTTTATGTTTCAATTCCTTTTTGCTTAGATGCGCACAAATGTACTTTGAAAAAGTTAAAATTACTTAGAGTATTTATATTAATTGATCATCTAAGCGGTCTTTTATCAGTACTTACAAAGTATTTATACAATATAATAATAAGTTAATTTCTGTATAATGTTACTTCTAATATTATTAAGTTCTAATTATTGTTTTAAATATTACCATGTCTTTAATCAACCTATACTATTTAGTTTAACCCTGCGTAAAGTAAATTGTAATTTTTTTTTTTCCCCCAATTACTTCTTATGAGTAACAATCATAAATAATCTATAGGCTTTCTTTTGATTTGCCAAAGTTTGTTGATTGTATTTCAATTAATGTTTAACAGCCTTATATTGACTGTGGAATAGTAATTTAGTAATATATTTATGATAATATTATAATTATTTAGTAAAATAGTTTTAATATTAATAATTGTAATAATAATATTATAAGCTTTAAGTAACGTTTAGTTTATTTTGAAATCTATATGAGAAATAATCATTGTTATGTTTTCAATGTACTTAGATAGTTAATCTTATGATTTTTTATGATTATTATTTAAAATGCGTTATGCAGTTTTATTATTTTGAATTATCTTGTTATTTGTGCATTATTCTAGTTGTTAGCGTATTAAATTATAATACCCACTGTAAGAATTTCACATAATCTTTCAAACTTGTGCATTGTACACTCTTCTCTAATCGATTTAAACTATCTGTGTTAAACACAAACTGTATGAATAAATTATAAACTAGAGTAATGAAAAACAGTTATTGAAAATATTAACCCATGTTAATTCACCTTTCATAAAAACACTATATTTAATTGCTATTATTGTGCAATCAACCTGCTATCTATTGTCATATTTTATGAAATGTGATTCCTTGTGGTTCAAAAATATTAGTGATTTTCAAACACAAATTATTTTGTTTTTATATAATATTAGCTTAATATATATATATATTTATATAAATTATTTTTAAGTTATTATTGTAACTTAAAGGAAAAATACTATTATCTTTGTTTTTACATTGATATGTTTATCGTGGTTTACTTTTTTATAATTTATTATAATATATATACTAAAGAGATTTCCTTGTCCCTAAAATTTAAATATATGCTTATTCACTTAAGAATGTCTATTAATGTTTCTATTTGGTACTTTGTTTCCTTGACATTTTTTACGTACCTAAAGTTTGAAAAATAATTTACTAACAAAGGTCAAACCATCTTAATGCTGCTTGAGTACTGTAAAGTTAGCCATTCAAATATGCCTTTAACTTGCTTAGATTACAAAATGTATTGATTTATTAATTCTTAGGTAATGTTATGCCATGGTGCTGGCAGGGGCGTATTTAGTTCATCTTCCAGGGGGGGGGGCGAAATTTGAACTTTAATTTTTTTAGAACAAACCTCACATTTAAGAATTTCATAAATAAAATACTCTACGCTTTACCTGTATTTCACCGATCAGAAGTTTCATCTTCAGCAAGTCATAATTTTAAAAGTACCTGTATATATCAATAAAGGATAGTGTAACCAGATTATAAATGAATTGACAGTTCAACATTTTTTGAATGCTTTGCTCGTTCATCATTTAAAATTTAAGTAAATGATTTCTAACAATTTTTATAACTACAAATACATTTTTACTGTAACAATAATTATTATAAATAATTCCAATAATATATCTAATAAATAAAATAACTTCATTTAACTTTTAAGTTTTAACATAGATATATAATATATTGTTTACATGTATAATATGTTTTAAATTTGTTTCATAACATCATATTGTTCTGTCTATGGTATCGTTCCCCCAAAATATTTATATGACATTGTATACCATTTATAGACAATATAAGTACATAGACCTTGTACTACAGTATATCAGTATAAGGTCTATGTATAAATATCATTGCCACAGTATCTCTTATCTATAACCATAATTATAGCACATACAACCATCATGGTTATCTATCCACTTGCTTATTCGATTTTTTTATATCGATAATAATTTAAACAGATTATTATTTATTGATAATAGGAATAGGTTTTTGATAACCATTTCTGCCCAGTTCCCAATAATAATAAATTGAAGTTAGTCAAAATTTTCATTAAAATTTATAATAATAAAATAGGAACGTGAAATGAAACAAAGACAACAAAATCCAGGGGGAGCGATCGCCCCTATCGCCCCCCCCCTAAAATACGCCCCTGATTACAAATCAGTTCGATTACTTTAACTTCAAACTTAAATTATATATTACGTTGTTAAATGTAAAGTAGAATTATTTTACATAGTCATATTCGATCACGTCTCGTAGTTGGATTTTACAATGTTTTTACAATGATGTTTATATATTTATTTTTTTTTTTTCTGTGTACAACTTTTCGTTTGGAAATACTTGTTCAAAAGTTTCGATTAATAACTTTTTTAAATAGGATTTGCCTCTAGATTGTACTTTAAAGAGGTAATTTTTTGAATTTCTCAATTCTTCAATTTTTTTTTTTTGGAAAAAATTACTCAAAATTTGACAAAAACGACTCGGAAACCATTTTTTTTGATCCGAACTATATGAAAATTAAAAAATAGATAGAAAATCATATAAGAAAGATTTTTGCACAAGCACCGTGCTGGAAGTACTTTTATTTGTAAATCCTATGCAATTTAGTATGACTCTTTGCTTTAAAAAATCTAAAACAGATTTCACTAATAAAAAATTTCTAAAATGTTAAATAAATTTAAAAAATGATTTTTATTTTTTTTTTTTTCACTGTTTCCAATTAAAATTTTCAATTTATTTTCTATCATATTATCTTAATTACGTTAATATCAATTTCATTGTGTGTGTAATCTCTAATTTAAGCCATTTAAAACAAATTTTAAAAACTTAATTTTTAATAATGGAGTTATAAACAAAATTACAATCACTCATGTGAATAGATTTGTGGATGTTACTTAAAAAAAAAAAAACATTTAATTGGATATTTCAAAATAAAAAAGCTGGTATACTTTGCACAATGGGTATTCTTCACTCCTCGTGTGGATTACTCTTGAAAAGTGTGTTGAATTTTAAAGAAAAATAATACATTTTTTTAATAAAATTATTCTGAGCAGAGCTCCAGCTAATACATAATAATTTTTAGTTTTATACGTGTTGAAAAAGAAATTAGAAAATAGTATATTCATGTACCTACCAAAACTATTATTTTGGCAAAATATTGTTTATTAAAATTTTCAGTTTCAGTTTGGATTATAAAAAAATATAATATAATTTGCATATCCATCATGGGTGTTACAAATCAGCAGATGGATGTATACATACGTTTTCTAGTACAGTAGAACTCCAATTATCCGGACTAATTAATGTCAAGGGTGGTCCGGATAAGCAAATATCCGGATAATTGACATATGATATATCAAAAGTTATATACACACGTAACCATAAACAAATATGTAATTTTATTAGATATTCAACTGAAACAAAATAAGCTTTAATTAAATGTTATATGTATATGTATTTTATTATCGATAATTTTTAATATACCTACGTTGGAATGACGGATATTATTAAGAATAATATATATGTATTACCTATTCTTTATCTAATCTAAAAACGATTATGAAACACGTGTATGAATAACGGCACGTGCCGTATTTTTCTCGTCCGGATGATTGGCGTTCTTGGCGTTCGGATAATTGGAGTTCTACTGTACAGGGAATACAACTGCATCATTGTATTATATTTTAGATTTCTGCATGTCAAAATTTTTTGTTATATTGATGCATATTCAAAGATTTTCAAAAAATGCAATCATTATTTATGGGTGATAATTGTCCAAAATGTATGATTTAAAATTATTAATAGCAAAAATTTGTTCAGAGCATACTAAAACTACTTTTTGTGTAGCTATCGGTGTAAATCAAAAATATGTTAAACATCTCTGTAATCTATAAATACTTGGTAAAAGCTATTTAAAACGTTCAAAAACAATTTCATTTATTATGTTTTATTCTTTTTTTTTAATGACTTGTACGAATATTCACTGTCGACTATATTGTTTATCGCTCCACAAATATAATTTTAAAAAATGGAGGAATTCAATTATTTTATTTTAAATTTGTGCATTTTTTCAAAAAGGTATCAGCATAAATAGGTGCATATTTTTTTGTTTTTTAGTTGTAGAACTACCGAGCCTCCTGGTAATGATGTTATATTAATTACATTATTTGAATAATTTGTAAGTGACCATGAAATTGAAAATAATACTGTACAAAGATGTCGATAGATTTAAATTTTAAATTCTGAGCAGAGTTCTGTTAACACTTGCTTATAGAAAAACTAATCCAAAAGCTTCGATCAGCCACTTTATGAATTAAAATTCAGCTCTAGAAGGTACTTTATACTTGAAATTTTTCAAAATTCGCATTATTTTAAAGGATTGACACTTGTTCCTTTGATTGTTTGCCATTGTTGCCCTCATCTACCCTACCATAGTGGTAACATAGTAATTATTGTTACATGGTTTTTATTTTTTATATAATAACTAAACCTCTGCTCAGAATCATTTTATTGAAAAAATGATTAATTTTTTCTTTAAAATTCAATACACCCACCAAGAAAATTCCACCTAGAAAGCAATGAATAACCATGGTGCGAAGTATCTCCGACCTTTTTTGAGTTAAAATAAGTAAAATTATTATTGTTGTACTCATAATTTCAAACTCTTGTCAAAGTTACATAAATGTAAAAATACAAAGTTGTTAATATTTTTGGACACATATGGCATACAGATACTCACAATATCAAACAGAACAGAGCGAGGAATAAACACATTTTGTTATATAATAATAATGATAAAAAAAAAATATATATTTTTTAATATAGTTATTATAATAATGAATATAAAATGGCAGCTGTTTAAAAATGTAAACCTTAAATAAAATAGTATGTTTGTAAAATTATTTTAAAAAAATGTAATGCTGAATACAATGTCAAACTATGTTTAATACAGTAGACTCTCATTATGCTGAGCAAAGTTGAAATCTTCTTAAAAGTACTATTGCACTGTATAAGATAAAATTTAAATTAAATATGTTTTCATTGTCTTAAGAATATGTATAACTAATATTATTATAATTAAAACTGAAAGTTGTAGTCATTTGATTTTCCCCTTGAGATTGAAGTTAAATAACAAGAGTTTACTCTTCAGAAGTTCAACAGATTGTATCATCACTAATCCGGCCTAATCGGCACAATTTTTGCAATCCCATCTCTGCTAACTGTGAGCAAATTATTGCTTCTAAATCAATTATAGCCTTTTCACTTATTCTAGGGTTATAAACCTGAAAAAATAAAGGAATTAATAATAAATAATTTTCTAAGAATTAGATTCACACACACTTATATAGATAAGAAATAGTTTCAAAACCAAATCAGTTAGTATGAAATGAGTCTTTGAGTTTCGGTGGAAATTCATAAACATGTGTGAAAATTATTTGTTAATATGATAAAATGCAGAGTAAACCCCAACACTTTTCAATATCACTTCAAACAGTTTCTAAAGAATTTTACAAGAATAAGTAAATAACACTTACACCATTAAATACTATAGTAGGCATCTTCTTTGGTATTCCTTTCATCATGGTTCTGGTTTCATATTGAGCTTGGCGCAAAAGATTGTAACCCTCAGGGGAAGAAACACACTTCCTCACTTCATCCACGCTCACATAGTCAAGTTCTCTGATACACTGAAACCAAAAAACCTCAATTAAATATTTATATATATATACCTATATTAATATTTCTATGCAACATTTTATCAAAGCACACAAATAAATACAACATTATATTACACATTTAAAGTCATGAATGCTTATATTAATTTCTCCTACTCAGTTTTAGTACTCATGATATATAGAATATCATAAGTAAAAAAATTGTTGGGTAAAATTGATTTGATAGAATATTATTACTGATGATAGTACATTTTATTGTTAAGTGGGTACTAAATAATGTCCACATAGAAATTATTTATATTTACTAAATGTAAAAAAAAAAATGTATATACTTACTCCATTTTCTTCTACTAATAGCCATTCAGTTCGTTCTTTTAATACGTCCATGGATAGGTCACAGTTAACATAGTCTATTTTTTGTAATAAAACGTCTGGGTCATCCCTACTGAATTTTTCAAGATGGTCTAGTGCACAGTTTTGTAAAACAAGTTTTCTGCAATATTGCGGCTCATTAATGCAAAAGACTCTTCTCATTGTTTCCTAAAATAAAAGCAGAAAACAATAATTTAAAAATAAATTTAAATTATAAGTATGTATAAGTAATTAATTTAAATTGATTAAATATAAAATTGTCAAACAAAATTTTAGGTACCTACCTATAGGTATTGAAAACAATATAATAATAATTATTATTATACATTTATATAGGAGAAATATAATACTGCAATGCTTATAGGCCATAGCACAGAATGAGTGTAGCAGTAGCACCCAATTATATATGTAATGCTCAAAATATTTTTATTTAAAAAAATTATTGTATTAAAATAAATTTTAATAAGGTTGAGAGCTGATGATTTGTATAATTAAGAAATTGAGTTAATGTGATTTCAAGTATCTATTCTATAATTATTTAATTTAATGAGTATAAATTATTCAAAATAAATAGGTACCAATTCAATTTTAGATTAATGATTAGAAACGCATATAAGAATATTAATTTGCATAATTATTTTTTGTAAATTATAGAATATTATGTTAAATAATTATTGCAGTATTGTTATTATTTTTAATTATACCTTACTCTCATCATTAATCATCTCTGATAATACATAACTCTGCTAGGTACTTACGTTTACGTGTGCTGTACCAAAGGGTATTAGTTTCACGTCCAAGTAATCTTGTATTCTGCATGCAATATTTTGAAGAGGTTCCAAAATTAGTTCTTTGTTCTTTAAATCAGTATCATAGTATACCGATATGTTTAGCTAAAATAACAATAGACAAAAAATTTAATTAATGATACATAAGGCGATTAACTAAGAAATATAATAGTGTAGGTATCTTTTATTTTTTATCTTAAAAAAATATAATTACCCATCTAATAAAACAAATTACCAAAAAATTTTAAATTATTTATAATTTCTCACTTAAAGTCATGTAATTTTCTTTATTTATATATTATTTATACATAACTTGGCACCAGCTACCTATTTAAAAAATTTGTGAAATTCCTACAATTGTAGGTAACTAATCCGTATATTGCTTGACACAAAGGAAAAAAATGAATAATTTATTTTCGGCAAAATGTCATATATTTTTTAAAGAAATAACACCTACAGACAAGCCTGGATGTGCCAGGCTAATTACAGAGTTAATCTCTGTAAACCTTGCAATATTTAGGCCAATTGTGTAGTATGTAGAAAAAAATATAAGATCATAAAATTAATATGGGCAGTTTTTAGTCAACAGATTTTCTACATTTTTACCTACATTTATTTCAAAGGGTTATAACTCTTTTTGGAGGATTAAAATCCTAAAACTCGGTGGGCTAGTATCTTTCTTATCCTTAGCTTTTGAACAAAAATGATTTACAATTTTATACAATTACAAATTTATAAGATTAAAAACTGAAATTTTAATGTTTAATGGACAGTAACAAATGTTTACAAACAATTATCAGTGTATATTGTACAGCAGAGGATCCCAAACTGTGGATCGCACCCAGGGTTGCATTAATTATTTAGTGAGTCGCATTGTACATTTTAGATTCTGAGTGGACTAAAGAAGCTAGTTTTTTTCCAATGTTTATTTTTTCCTTGAACACTTTTCTGTTTAAAAATATTTTTCAAATGTTTAGACCAGCAACTCTTTTAATCATAATTTGCCTCTAGAAGGCATTTTAGGGTGGTAAATTTTTTTTAAAATTCTCAATAGTTTTGCAAAATTTGAGAAAAACTATCCTAAATTTGACAAAAATACAATTAAAACTTTATTGAAATTTAAATATAGACCAATAATTATATGAAAAATATTTTTGTGAAAGTACTTTTTTTTTTGAGCAAAAAATTCCCATGGTACATCTGACTTTTTATACTTATGTAAATTTTTTTATAATATTTATTTCACACTTTTTTGTAATAATTTGATGCGTGATTATACGTATTTACACTAATAAAAATTATCTGATAAAAATTGTAATACAAAACTTTTTTTTTATTCAGTATCATTTTTATTTTTGTCATTCAACAAGCAAAATAGAAAAAAAGTGCATTTGATCATTATTGTGGGTCGTCAAAATTGAAAAAATGCCCAAAATGGATCGTGCCATAAAAAATTTAGGAACCATTACTGTACAATGTATATCAAAGCACCCCAATAAATGAAGATACAAGTACAACAATATAACGATATAACCTCCATTCGATATTGGTAATACTGATAAATGGCTGCTAAGGAAAAAAAATTTGTTCATAGAAATTTCGGAAAAATATTACTAACGGTATACCACGATGGTTGCCAACGTGTCCAGCGAGCAAGCAGTCGGCCAAGATAAAAAAATAAATAAAATGAAAGCAATGCTAAATTGTGACATCACAACCCCGCGCAGGTAAACGGAAGGTTCGCGTCTCGAAAAAAATAAATAAAAACCCCCGAGACTTTCGGAAATACATACTTGCAACGGTGTAATAATATGCTCTTTTTTGGCACGGGCATTTCCGATAATTTATTCACGAAGGAACATCACGTTTTACAGAAAAAAAAAAAAACCAAACCATCATTGACGGTCAATACAGTTAAGAATCGGAATCACGTTATGAACAGCGTCATTGCAGCTTTTGAAAAGCAATTCAAATATCGACAATCAAGTGCTGGAGTTTTACACGCGTCTTTCGCCGGACACGTTCGCAGATTTCGCGGGGGGAAGAAAAATGAAACGAAAATACGAGAGTATTACAAGTATAAAAGTTAATTGGCCACGATTTCGGCGAAGACTCGCGAGGCAATAATGATGTCGTGTAACGTCATAGTATATATATAATATTATAATCTAATCAAAATTGGCGCTCACCTTGGCGTGTTTCCCTTTGGTCATTTTCTCCAGCATATTTTGTTCGTAATTGAAGACCTTGGCCGTGGTGGTCCAGACCGCGAGGACCAAAATAAACGATGACAAAACGTAGTTCATCGCGAAGATTTTGAAAATCAACCGTTTGGTTAAATAATGATCGGCAGCGATTTTCTCTCTCCCCCGTCACAGTGTCAGATGCGTGTTCGCTCGGCGCGTCCTCTCGGCAGCTCGTACGTGCAGAAATGAAACGATACACAGCAGTCAGTCGGTCGGACACGCCGCCGCCGCCGCCAAAGAGCCACCCTGTCCGACGCGACCCTCGCCGCACCGATACTCTCCACTGCGTGATCACAAAAAACCGGTTTCTATCATATTATTATTATTATTATTATTACTTTTCGGTGTTCCAAGTCGCATACGATTGTGTTTTGGAGTCGTATACAGTGTATATAATAATACAGTGACGAGGGTGAACGTCGTTGTAGTGCCTGCTTGCGAGGGCGGGCGGGGGTAGATACGACGGTGGTTGGTGCTGTTTTCCCTGCACCTCCCTTTCCACCCGCCAACACCGCAACCGCGTACTTGCCTGACGCATCGACGTCATTTATACCCGAGCACAATAATTTATAGTAGTCCATACTCCTTATTGTATTCCTATATATTATGCCACATACCTATAATACACGACAACCAGTATTCCCTAAAACTGAAATATTTAATATTGTAAGTATAACGTTTCAATCGATAATATTACGAAAAAACATAAGTGCGTACATGCCGTGTAACTGAATACGACAAATTGTAATTGCCATATGGTTTTGGAGTGTAATGACAAATTTTTTGGGGAGTTATTAAGTGTAAAAATTTGGTATCCGTGTTATCCGTGACATTTTTTTTTCACCATCTCCTTAGAGAAGTGTGTGCACTGACCGCCATCATTTTTAGTCAATAATTATAGTCTGAAGTCAGTTGGTATTCCTATATGAAACATGTTATGATTATTATTATTATTATTATTATTGGTTGTCGCGTGTAGAGAGAATGGCGACGCGTGAACACCATCGTTTTCGATGTGCATTCGTGAAAAAATATTCGGATTCCACAAAATTACACTGCCTAGGACGTGTGAAGCAATAATATCGTCCACACGCGCGTTCACATCTCTCGCCCCCCCCCTCACCGACCTACATGCATTGCAGAATCAAGGTGTAACAGGACTCTTCCGACTTGTTTTCTGTTCGATTTTATGTCATGGCGTCCTACGACGCTTTAAATATTCAATTTGGGATAAATTATGTTTCAGATATTTTTATTTAATGAAAAAAATTCAGTTCGTTCGGTCACCACGAATATTAATTACGACTCGGGTTTTCCCTTCCGGACGAATCGAAACCGGCAAATGATTTTATATTGTAGTAAAAAACTATAGAATCTTCTACGAAAGATGTGTGCCGACATCGGTTTCAGAAGCAAAGCTATATAGTATGAATTAAAATAGCTATATTTTCCATTTTAGACGTTGAATGTTGACAATGAAGCGAAGAACGTATTGTTTTTAAAATGATGTGTGCTTCATTTTGTGAAACTGTCAATAGCGAATTTTTATGGCAATAAAAGTAGTGACAAGTTTTGTTCGATCACTCTATAGATCACAAATTTTTCGAAATTCTTAGTGGTTTCACTAAGCATAGGGAAAAACCGCTGAACAATTGAATAAAACGGTGAAATATGTCCCGCACTAGATTTTCGTTAATTACCTAATAATAATAATCATTAACGCTTGATAACATTTTTTTAAAAAAATTAATAATTTTTGTGTAGAATATAGAACTTTAAGAATAATGAAACGTTTACTAGGTAGTAGGTAGGTACATTATACATTTTATTCGTTATTCAAGTTTAATAAATATCGGTTCGGTCAATTTTTTATATAGGTACATGTTCAAAATTTTAACTTTACGATACTGATTATTTCATCATACAATGACGTGTTTTTTTTTCAATTAAAACTTTATTAAATTGTAATTTTTAATCCAGTAAAATCATTCTTTTTCAAAAGATTCACCATCTATATTAAACTACATATTATGTTTATCACAAATTTTCTCTGTACTATTATATCTTTCTGGTTTTTTATTTATTTATTTATTATTTTGATAATAATGATAATGTACATATTGTACATATGAAAAATTATTTTGAATTTTTTATCTAATACAAATTCATGGTCCATTAGTTTAAATAATATATAATTTAAATTTATGTATTGTAGGTATATATTAAAATATATCAATGTTATACCAAATATTTTAAATTTTCAGGGACAATGAACATGGAGGTAGAATGTACTAATACCCAAAGGAGAATTTTTAACGTCTGCTACAGACCTTGGTTATTTTTGTCAGTTGTCTGAATTTAAATGAATTTTGTACAGTATCTTTTGGATTCTGAATGGAGCAAAGAAGCTAGTGGCTTTACAGTGATATTTATTTCTTAATTTATAATATAAAAAGTGATAGGGTTAATACGTGTATAGTGTAGCACCAGTGGCGGTTTTGATGAAATTTCTAGGAGGGGAAAATTAAAATTTTGCATCTTCCTCTCAAACCATAAGGATAAAAAAAAAATTATGTTTAACATACAGGTTACAAACAAAAAAAATACTTCCAGGGAGTTGCGATTGCTCGCATCGCCTCCCTTTAAAATTATTACTGTGTATCACATGTTTCCAGGAGACAATTTTGTTCTTTGTATCTTTATGATTCAAAAATTGCATCTAATTGGACCTTTCAAAATTCTTCGAAGTTTTTTTTTCAAAAAGTAAGGCAAAACTATCGAAAATTTGAGTAGAAACGATAAAACATACTGTTAATAAGGTATTTATGAAATCGATTTCAGTAATTTAGTTGTAACTTCAAGAACTAGTATCATAAATAAATAGCAACAAATTTTATATGCGTTTATAAAATAACACTGTAATACAGACTTGATTATATTTTCGAAAAAAGCTATCCAATATTGAGTCAAATAAATAACTTGAAAATATTGGAAATATCTCGTTTTATGAAAGTTATTTTTCTAATGAAATTTTTAGTCCTGAATCGGTTATAAGTGTTTAGTTCAACCCATATTTTTTCATCTTTGTTTCTGTTTCAAAGACATTAGTTAGATTTATTATTTATTATTTTCTGTAACGAGATTAGTGAAAAAGCTAGTGGTTTTACAATGATCTTTGTACTTTTTAGTTTTTAATTTTTTTTTTCTGAGCGTACTTTTTTCCTCAAAAAGTGATCGAATCAGTATGTGTAGTATAAGTTTCCGGGGCTGCATCCGAATAGTTGCTTGCGAAAAAAAACAGGCAACTGGTTTTCACCGACCTGAATGTGTTGGCCGAAAAGTCATTCATCTGTATCTAATTTGATAGCTGATATTTTGTATATTTTAAATGCTGTAATATGAGTATTCTGCTGGGAATTAAAATTTTCAGCGATAAGGTATAAGTTAAAAATTTAATAAATAATATTTAACGATCTCTATTCTATATAACATTGAAAGTCAACATCAGTTAATAGTTAACGTCGTGTGTGTTAATCTTAATGTATAATAAAAAAAATAAAAATAATGTTTAATTAACGGGTATATAAATTTCATTTTTGAAATGTTTAAAACAAAAAATTCAGAGATGGATACGTACTAAACGTTTGTGTAAATCTTTTTTAAGTTAATTGAGACCTCTAATATTCTGGTAGCAACATTTAAAAGATTGTTATTTTAAGTCCAGCTTTAATACTAATCACAGTAAAATACCATAAATGTCATATTTTTCAGTTTTGAAGTAGGTAGGTAGGTACCTAATGTTTAAAGATAATAATTTAGATCTATTTTGCTAAAATTTCATACCTATAATATGATGACATATTTTATCAAATATCGTAACATATTATTATAACGTATTATCACAATGGCGATTCTTATATTGATGGACAATTATGATATGGTACATATTACAGAGAAACCGTTTGACTGAGAACTATTTTTAGACAATGAGTTACTTTAAAAACAAAACACACTGAAACTATTTTGATTAAATATTGCACGAAATCCACAAAAGTTATGTTGATATAAAATGTAAATGTAAATGTAAATGTTTACTCGTCAAGATTATAAAACTAGTATGTAATTTAATATTTTAACTATGCATAAATATAACAGATACCTTTACTTTTAGAATGGTTATTGTGATTTGTAAATAATTGAGAAATGGTATTTGGGGTTTGGGGGTGTAGCCCTCCCCCCAGGTTATTTTTCGTTACATAATTTTGGCACTCCCAATATTTAGAATCTAATTTCGCCTATGTGTAGGGGTACTTTTAAAATATTTGGTAATTTAATCCGGTTCACCATTTGATCTATGACGTAGAAGCTCTTGACGAAGATTGAACTCACTCTGCATTTTTGTTCGGTCAGACAAAAAACGCAGTCTTTCCATTGAATATTGGATTTTAGTTTGTGTTGAAAAGAAAAAATAGAGTAAATATGGCTTTGATTGTCAAAACTTAATTTAATTGGTCTCGATTTACTGAATTCTTTTGGGGTAAAACTTGAGCGATATATATGAGTAAGCTGAATTTGAAGTCCACAATAATCAAGAATGTTGATAACAGATTAATTATCATCGGAAGGGTTGGTATTAGATTCAGGTTGATTAAACAACAATACGTTTTTGCTTGACAATCCATCATTTCAGTTATTAAATTGTTCATCTGAGTTTTTATGTTCTGTTTTGTTTAGGTCAATTAATATTAAATTAGATTCAATAGTAGTGATACGTGCCTGTAATGACTCATTATTTTTCGATAAAGCGTCTTGGTGAAGTAAAGGTCATTCATTCTTGTAGCAAGTTCAGATAATTTCTTCGACTGAGAATTAACTATAGTAATAAATTTCTGTTGTGATTTTCTTAAATCGTTGACATTTTTAATTAATTAACTTAATTTACTATCCATGCTGAAAAATAAAAATTTCAAATCAGAACAAAAAATACATAATCCAGTAAAAATATTATAAGATATATTACATGAGAGAACAGATATAAAATTAATAATAATATAGTACCCTAAAGTAAATTGTTAATTTAAATACCTATACTGAAAAGACAACAAGCACAGTATACACAGGGGTGTATTAATAAAAAATGTCTTGGGATACGCCATTTTTTCAATATAAATAACCGAAATTTTTTTTTTCACTATGCTCAAAAACAAGTATGCTACCTGAACCTAGTAATCTTAGTAGATGGAATTTTTATTCCAGTGTTTAATCGATAGACTGGAATGGGAACACTTTTGCATTACTTCACTCCAACTACGTACTTACTAATATATTTATATATTCAGTGCATATCACCTATTATTTCATTCATATATTAAATCTTTTACAACATATTACATCTACTATTAACACAAAATATACATTTTAATTATGCTATGGCTACTAATCTTTTTTAATTTCAAAAAAACATTGTACAATTAATTTTGCTAATATATAGCAAAAGACTGGAATTTTGTTCAAAATCGAAAAATTATTAAAGAAAATTAAAAAAAAAAAAAAAAAATTAAAAAAGAAATCTTAAAAGTGCAAAACGATATGAAAGTCTATAATAATCATTTTTAAATATATTGTTTCTAGAGCATAAGAATACAAAAATTGGTTAATATATTATAAAACTAATAAAACAATATAGATTAAGCATTTAGCTATGTATATTAATTATTCTCATTTACTAATGATTTAATTATTATAATTATCTTTTTCATCACAGGTGTGAAAATGTGTTATTTTTTGGCACTTTGACATGTTTAATAACCCTACCCAAAATGTTGTCAAATTTTGGGTAGTTTTTCCCTTAAAAAAAATTGAAAAATTAAGAAACTCAAAAAATTACCCCCTTACAGTACCAACTAGAGACAAATTCGGTTTCAAAAAGTTGTTGATTAACTTTTGGACAAATATTTCCATATGGAAAAGTATTGACAGAAAAAAAAAATTAAAACTTATAAGGTACTTTGAAAAAAAAATTTGTATCAGATTTCACTGGATAATTTCAATCAGAAGAATAATAAACTATAATTCTTTTTTATTATAAAATATTTTGCCCACGACGTAGATACAATTTTATATGCATTGTGGGATTACCTAAAATTATTTACTTACTTCTCATCGTATTACCGTACATATACTATCTATCAAGGGGCGTAATTTCAACTTTCTAATGGGGCTGCCAAATTTTAGACATTAGGCTGGGTCAGGCCAGACAAATGTTTAATCTTTTAAAAATTTTATCTATAATAAAACAATGGTCATTTTCCTCGGTGAATTTTACGCTTTCAAACAAAAAGTTTTAAGAAAATACGAATCAAAATGAACATTAATGATTTTTAAAAATATAATCTAGCTGCACGTTCGAAAAATGAAAATATCTTTTGCATTTAAATTATTGATATTTATGAGATAATAATTTTCGTTTTCAACTAAAACGGCAGACGAATTATTGTTCAAACATGATACATATAATTAATAATTAGTAAGCCACGGAGTTAGATATGTTTGAATATTATTTTAGATTCTGAACGAAGTGAAGAAGCATATGTTTTTACAATGATTTTTATTTATTTTTTTTTTTCTGTGAAGAATTTTTCGAATGGATCTACTTGTCCAAAAGTCTCGACTAGTAACTTTTTGAAACCTGATTTTCTTCTAGTTGGTACTTTGAAGAGGTCATTTTTTGAATTTCTCAATTCTTCAATTTTTTTTTTTTTTTTTTGAAAAACTACCAAAAATTTGACAAAAAATATTCGGAAACCATCATTTTTTGATTCAAACTTTATGAAAATTTAAACATAGATAGACAATAATATAAGAAAAATTTTGACGCAAAAAAATTTTGAAAATGTGAAAAAAATATTTTAGGCATTTTTCTAACATTTTTTTTTCTGATTGATTATTTTTTCTTAATTAATTAGATAAAAAAAGTAAAGTAAAGTAAAGTTAAGCAAAGTAAAGGCAAAAAAGCCGGACATACTTTTCACCACGAATATTCTTCGCTCTTCGGGTCAAATACTCTTGGTAAATGTGTTGAAAATGACGACCATTATTGACCTTTATATTATTAACTCCTTTCGTTCAGAATCGTCTTATTGAAAAAATGATTTATCGTATCTTTAAAACTCAACAAACCTACCAAAAGTATCTGACCCAAAGAGCGAAGAATATCCGTGGTGCGAAGTATGTCCGGCTGTCTTGCTTTACTTTTTTTTTTTCATCGACGTATCGACGTTCTTCTATTTATGTTGTACATAACGTTGATTATTTAAAAGATTTCGTACAAAAAGATATATTTTTTTGGAATTGATATTACTCAAGTGTTACAACAAAATAAAAAATATATTTCTCTACAGAACCATAGACATGAATCATGTAATAATTTTAATCACCAAACATTTAGGGTCACAATTGCTTAAGTATTCTGCATTCCCTCAAATGACGTCCTTGCTACAAACTGTACTCTATAGAGAGAACGCGTGAAATAAAAAATTTCAGATCATTTTTTATGTCAGTTATATGAAATATGAATTATAAATTATAAAATAAGGAAACACAGTAAAAAAAAAAAAAAAATTAAAGTCTTGGGGGTGATATATCATCCACATTAACTCCCCTAGTTACCATAGTGCGCTGAAATACCGGATCACTTTCCTGTCAACGTATTGTAGGCGTGAACTAAGATAGTGTTATCAACCTGTTACTTGATAAGTGGTTGCCTCGTACAGAAGTAATTAAACACTTAAGTACAAAAAGCCTTTTATTTTATATATATTTTGTAACGGGTACGAAATGGGTGGCACCCTCTAGTGGTGGGAAGTATGAGTATCATGTGCGTCGTCGGGAAGTTCAGCAGTACCGTGGGTAGTAACGCGCGCGGTAGTTGATTTTTTTACGGCCGTGTTTCATTTTTAAATTAATTTTGACTTTTTCCCGTGAATAATACATCTAGAATTCTAGACTATTCAAGAATATATGAAATACGATGATCTTAAAAAAAACATGTAATATCATAAACATTCTAACCCTAGTAATAAGTAATAACAATATGCCTAATCCTCTATCACTCTCATATAAATGGGAATGCGGAATCCGAAATTACGGTCACGTATATTTAGTTATCTATCTAACAATTTGGGCGCATCCATGATTACAGTATAGAATTTTTGGTTATAAGTAGTATACAACATCGCTTAACAATGTACAATTTAGGATTAAAATTATTGATTTTGAGTAGAAAAAGTGTTCCCAGAAAAAATAACAAAATTAATAAAAAATAAACATCAATATAAAATCGTTATTTTTTTCGCTCCAGTTAGAATGTAAAACATAAAAAAAATTATGATAAATGAATGAGTTACTTTTTGTATGATAACAGCTGATCATTTTTCAGTGGACTTCGTGCTGCAACTTTTAACAACATTTATAATAGGGTTCAAGTCTTTCTTTAATCCATTAATCATTCTTCTAAATATGGTTTTCAATACCTTTTTTTCGAACTCGCATCAAGGATCATTTATTAAGGATTTTTTGTCATTATTAATTTTTTATTTTGACAACTCAAATTTTAATTCCCAGTATATAATGTCTATAAATTTACACAGTAATTGCTTGTAGAGATTTCATTAAGAATTTCACTAAAAAAAATCAAAAAAAAGCCGGACATACTTCGCACGATGGGTGTACTTCGCACGACGGGTGGTATTCTCTTGACGGGCGTATTAAATGTTAAAGAAACGATAAATCATTTCTTCAGTAAAACGATTCTGAACGAAG
>JAIPRM010001402.1:0-38463 GCA_025469315.1 Stegophylla sp. TES_Ste_2020
CGGATCAAAAAATTATGGTTTCCGAGTCGTTTTTGTCAAATTTTGGGTAGTTTTTTCCAAAAAAAAAAAATTGAAGAATTGAGAAATTCAAAAAATGACTTCTTTCAAGTACAATCCAGAGGGAAATCTGGTTTCAAAAAGTTATTGATCGATACTTTTGGACAAGTATTTCCATACGAACAGTTGTACACAGAAAAAAAAAAAAAAATAAACATCATTGTAAAAACACTAGCTTCTTCACTTCGTTCAGAATCTAAATTTTTCTGTTCATCCGTGCAGAGAGTAGTTTGATTTACATTTTTGATAATATATTATAACGTGGTTTTTTTTATACATTTTTTTCTTCACTATATTAGGCTCGAACTTTTGTCGTCTTTGAATTTTTTGATCTTTTGTTGATTGAATTTGATTTGTTGATTAATCGAAAAAAAACTTAAAACTATTTTATACCAAATTATTGCTTACATAATTTATTTGTAGTTTCAAATGAGAGCAAGAGAGCAAAACTGCGTTATAAAATTGTAATGATCCGATAGTTAATTATTCTTCTTTTTATTGATAAGCTGTTTTCAAATCTAATCTAAATAATATTGTAGTATTATTCTATAAGTAATTTGTACCGAAATAATACTAATAACGTTTAAAACAAAACTACGTTAATAATGATTAATAGCATCCTATCGCTAAGAATAATTGCGCTATGCGTAAAAATTAATTTTTAAGGTTTAAGACACAAGATTAAAAAGACTACTAATTTTTAATAATTATTCCCTGATCATTCTTATTTTGCATAGTAATTTAATTTAATTTAATTTTAACTAAATAGGTATTTTTTTTAAATTATTTCTTTTTCCATTATTATTTTAATAAATTTTTTGCTCGATTTCAAGAAGTTCTTAAACCGACAACGCAAATAATTTGAATGCATTCTTAACATGATAAAATTTGCGTCATGTATGAATGGTATTTTATTGATTAAATCCTCTCGTACATAGCTCTCAAGCCCCAGCTGCAAAATACCTATTCACATGGACCGGAAACCCTTCCTTGGATAACTTAATATCGTAATAAGTCCCCCTCGCCACGTTACACTCTTAAAACCACCACTTTCCCCCATCCTACCATTGTGTTTTTTTTTATATTTGTTCCATATTGTATGTAGTTAGGATAAATTAGATTTTGAAGTCGTTTCAAAAATGTCAGACGCAAAATTACACGACGACGCGACGTATCTAAATAAAAGTATTTCCAGCTCGTTTTACTTTTATAAACTTTTGGGTATAATATATTTATATTAAGTGTCTAAATACGTCGAAAAAGAATGATGTCCGTGGGCCATAATATATTCAGTTGCTTCCAAGTAGTTCTCGTCCCTTTTATATCCGATTGTCACCAACAAATTTTGAAAAAAATTCACGTACCGCTTGACGGATCGATCGACCTTTTTTTGCTCCTTATCAAAAACGTATATCTTATTATAAGGGGGAATGCAGGGCAGGGTATTTGGGGACAACAGATAACGGTCCTGTGTAGCTCCTGCCAGAAATTTTCAAGTGAACACGATAATCGATTGAGAAAACTAATGTGAAACTCTAAAAGTATCTCCAGTGGCGCATTTAGAATATAATATGCGCCCCGAGGCGAAATAATTTTACCACCCCCCCCTCCCACTAATTTGTTGGTAGTCTTTACAACCTCAGACCTTCCCTCTACACCCTCAACTAACAAAAAATGTGCCTCTTGCTTATTTCGAATAACATTTTAAAATGTATATTCTAGGGTTTAACAGTATATAATGTTTCAGTGTTTTATTCAATTGAAAAATTATACCAAATAATAAATTTTAGTGAAATAGTAAAAGTTATATTATTTAATGTAAGTTATATATATTATGTTAAAATGTCTTACTTTTTCATCCGTAGATATAAATAGCCATCGGCTACAAATGTCTTATTCTATGTAATAAAATAAAAAAAAAAATTTGAACGAGACAGATAAGAAGATAGTCAAATGAATATATTTTTATATAATTAGAGATGAATTTTTTTTTTAAAAAAAACTCTAAAATGTTGTCGCCTCTCAAATCATGGCGCCCGGGGCATTCACCCCTTTCGACCCCCCTTAAATGCGCCACTGAGTATCTCTTGGCTATTATATATTCACGCGAGTGTTAATTAAAAGATAGAAAATATTAGCAGAAAGCAGTGGGTTATAATCTATCTACAAATATAAAGTTATATAAGTAAATAATAATATGCCTTTTTCGATTTATTATTCTATACAACATACATTATTGATAATACTAAATATATTTATTATTTATTATAAATGCTTAAATTATCTAAATTTGTTTTTACACGTGATAAATAAGACATTGAAATAACGTTATATATTGAAATTAATAAGTACTAATCGATTGTAATATTAAATGAATGTATAGTCGTCAATTTAGAAAACATTATTAAAACCCTAAGTTGAATGTCACAAGTATAGCGAAAATAATTTCAATTAAAGTTTAATTTGAGCTTCCTGGCTTACCTTTGATGAAAATTCTCAAAGTAAATGATTATTAAATATTATCTTCAGAGGTATAGTCGTTTTGAACGAGGAGTTGGGTAAGTGGCAACAAGAGCAAATGCCTCAAGTGTAAATACTTATAAATTGTCTATAGGTCGCCTGTTTCCTCGTAGCCTCTTTTTAGCCACTAATTAGTTTTTAAATCATTTATTAAACATTTCAAAAGCACAGAGAAACGAATTATGACAATATTATATAATATTTTTAATTATATTGATGAAAAATACTATGAGAAAAACTAGAAAGCATGGTATAAGAGGGTGGGTGGTGAAATATTTTCGCCTGCGTCGTCACATTACACATTAGTGCAAAAATGCAGCGTCACACACGATAACAGAAAAATTTAGTTATCATAATGTTATTTAATTGGTAATTTCTTGTAAAGAATTTTTCTACTCGAGTAATATGAAATCACAAACTCCCTTGCCTTCAACGACTGAACCAGGAACCATTCAAGGGATGCGGGGGGGGAGGGGATAACTAAAATATATCCAATACTAAATTAAGTCTTATTCTATAGATTAATACTTGTAATATATAATAAAATTTAGTAATTTATTTCATTACCATTGTCCGCCACTCTCGTTCGACATTCCTGTCTTCGCCACTGATATCGATTATAATTTTTTCTAACTTTTAGTTTTTCAAAACAATCTACATAAACATATTGTCTACTAATGAGCGGACGTTCGGTACAATTTAAAATAAATGTAATATTTTGATAACCATTAATTAGTTTATCCGTTACATTTTTAATAGTAATATGATAAATTATTCAGCATTATGACTCATTCGTATTTTTGCCATAAACTTTTTAAGTTTTAGAATTATTTTTAAATAATCGACATGAGATATTTAACTCCTGCATCCCTTCCTTCGGATACGTCTCTGTGCTAGACATATTTTACATCAAAATTATTATTTTTAATATAACGAGAATTAGAAAAACAGATTACATTTTTACCAAGAATTTATTTTATAATCTCACTGTAACTAGAAATTCGAAATATTTATTCATTTGAAATTTTGACACTCCTAAGAATAGTTTCTATCGTACCACATTACGATTATACAACAAAGAACTAAATATGTATAAATAAACAAAAGAAAAATCGTATAAAATAAATTGAAAGAACTTATTTTTTCTCTTATCAAATATAATTTTTTTTTAACGATGCAATTTTCCATGAATATTTATAATTCTTATAATTCATAACTTTATAAATTATTATTTTTTTTTTTATCAACGTATTTTCATAAACATTTGAACTAATCAGGGATTTTTACTTTAGTTGAAATACTTTATCAACAAAATAAAACGTAATTGTCATTGATAACTTTACAGTAAAATAAATGCAATCTATATAAGAGGGAAATGGTAATGGGTTTTTGTCTTTTGACCCATCGATACCAATTAAGGACTAACTAATGTTAATTACCTTTGTTTTTTATTCAAGATGCTAATTAAGAGAAAAATCAAAATTGAGTTTATTGTTATAGGCAACTAAAAGGCGTCATTCCGAACGAAATGTAATTATATTCATTAGATTTCAAGAATAATGGAATAAGACTAAAATATTCCGAAAGTTTTAAGCTAGAATTCTAAATTAAAACATCATTAAGAATTTTTGATGCGTTAATTAACTGTAATAATTGATTTAAAAACAAAATCCGGACTGGAAGCCTATTATTATTCTGAGCCAAATTCTATATCCAAACAGACGTCGTTTCGATCCAATTTGTACGTCATCATCACTATATGCATAAGTAATTATTACTACGAAAAATGTCCAGAACGGATTAACAATTTGAATATGAACCCGTAAATTTAATAAATTAAAAATAATATTGGTTGTGACTTCTATTGCAAACGAGATAAAAAGATAATTCGCCACTTCCAACGAAAAAGGCAATATCATTTTTGCATAAAATCTAAGGACCTCAATTTTAGCGTAAAACGCATTATTAATTATTGAATAATAAATAATTATTATAGAAAATAATTAACTAAATTAAAATAATTAAATTTTATACAAATCCCGCAGTTAAAATATAAAAATTAAAGTAAAGTATAGACAAAAAAGCCGGACATACTTTGCACCATTGATATTCTTCGATCGTCGGGTCAGATGCTCTTGGTAGGTATATAGAATTTTAAAGAAATAATAAATCATTTCTTCAATAAGATGACTCTGAATGAAGGAATTTAATAATACAAAGAATAATAAGAGACGTCTAAACTAAAAATCATATAGTAAACATTATCAGTGGTAAATATTTTATTTTCAGTACTAAACAAAAACAAAAAACGTGGCATAATTAATGATTTGATCTAAAATATAGTACCTATAAAATTGTATAATCGTATAACTTACTAGTTTTGCTAGAGAATTAGTCAACATAAATCGGTATTTTAACTCGATGGAATATATCCACATAAACCCGTGCACTTGTGTGTGCGTGTGTGCATTAATTAGGGTTGAGATGTTTAAACAAATCTTTATCTCCACTATAATTATATTATTGATGTAGTTATGAGTTAATATAAAGAGAGAAAAAAAAATAAAGTACAGACAAGAAAGCTGGACATACTTTGCACCACGAATATTCTTCACACTTCGGTACAGATACTCTGCTACTTGATGGGTGAGTAGAATTTTAAAGAAACCATAAATCATTTCTTCAATAATACGATTCTGAACGAAGGAAGTTTATATCATAAAGAATAATAGTAGTCGTCATTTGCAACACACCCACCAAGAGTATCTGACCCGAAGTGCGAAGAATATCCGTGGTGCGAAGTATGTCCGGCTTTCTCGTCTATACTTTACTTTACTGTACTTTATTTTAATTTACTTCACTTTACTTTACTTTTTTTTATTTAATACATAAAGAAAAGGAAAAAAATTATTGAGAAAAAAGTGTTAGAAAAATATCAAAAAATTTTATTTTACATTTTCAAAATTTTCTTGTGCTAAAATTTTTCTCATATTATTATCTACCTATGTTTGAATTTTCACAAAGTTAGGATCAAAAAATTATGGATTCCGAGTCTTTTTCGTCAAATTTTGGGTAGTTTTTCAAAAAAAAAAAAATTAAAGAATTGAGAAATTAAAAAAATAACCAGTCTCTAAAGTACCAACTAGAGGCAAATCCGATTTCAAAAAGTTTCTTATCAAGACTCTTGGACAAGTAGATCCATATTCCATACGAAAAATCGTATACAGAAAAAGAAAAAGAAAAAGAAAAAAATAATTAAACTTCATTGTAAAAACACTAGTTTTAACTTTAAAGTGAAATTAATTTTACTTCAGAAATGTTGAATCTGAACTATTCAATGAGTAATTGTGCTTAATGAATTATAAATAAAAAGATAATTATATATTTCCGTCAAAACTCGTTGAAAAACTACTAACGTATACAATAAGAATAATCATAAAAAATAATCACAACATATGTTTGCCCTTCGGGTGCAGGGATAATCTTGGCGGGTGTGTTGAATTAAAAAAAAAAAAAAAAAAAAAAAATGATATATCAAAAATATTTTCAATAGAAGCAGTCAACGCAGAGGTTTCAGTTGATTATTATAGACATCAATTAATTGTCAGTTACGTGTTGTGTTTGACAATCGTTACATATTTACATTCTATCAGATATTCGACTACGATAAGGTATTGTTGGCATTTTCAATATTTAAACAATAATGCTTTTGGAAAAGGTAGGAACAGAATAATTTGTGTCCGTTTAATTATTAGTGAAAATGATTAATTTTGCAATGTTTGAAGTTTAAAGCTCTTGTGATTAAAAATTGACACATCTGATTTTAGCAATAACGTAAGTATAAGTATACTCCAGTGGCCACACGAAGGGTGTTTATTTGAATCACATGATTCATAATCATTTTAGGGGATGGGTGGTTGTTCAAAATCAGGTCGACTGAATAATATTGCGTTGGAAGTGAAAAATGAAATAATATTCAATTAGGCTATTATTAGGCTTGTTATTAGCATTATGTACCTATATATTGGGTGGGGATAGAGCCTCTATGAGCTCTAAAAAAATTCCAACTCTTAATTTTTTAAATCAAATTGCGCCCAATGGGTGGGTGTTCAGAGAATAATTTTTAATCATGGTGATTCGAGTAAAAAAACTTTGCACCGCCGCTGAGTTTACTTGTATAATAGTAGTTCTATATAATGGGTAAACTTTTATACAGCTTTTTCACCCTTAAAAAGTTTAATTGAATACGGAATAACGAGAAAAAAATAATTATTAGCAAAATATAATAATAAACCCTATGATTAATTTGAGCCATAAATACATAATTTAAGCGTTTGTAAAAATTATTCATCGAGCCGATTTTCATTAAAATAATACCACACGTAGAAGAATCTTTCGGTAATTGATAATTTTCTACCTGGTCTAGAAATAAATATTTTATGAGGTTTTTAATGAAAAAAAATATCATTTTTTTTTTTTTTTTACTTAAAAATTCTCAGTTTCATACAAATTCTAACTTTAATTGTTTATAAAAAAGAGGTGACTTACGATTAACAAGATTTTTTCAGGTCCGTGAAACGTATGTGTGAATGAAATTTTGTTAAATTTTCAGGTAATACTATCAAGAATTCAAAATTTTATTAGATAAAACCTTACAAAACACAAGGTAATTCTAAAATTCTATATTTATCCAAAAAGTGGTCAAATTTCTTTTAATTTTTTCCGTCAGTAATCACATTATTGATGATGATGGATAAAAAATTTAAGATTCAATTAATTTTGAAGTAGGTAATGGCTAAATTACTAAAGTCGATTACGCGAATATCTCGTTTACAGCATAATTTGCCGTTTTGATTAATTTTTCGATAGGTTTTCCTTGTTTTTGGCAAAAATAATTATAATTTTAAAAAAAATTACCCCTTTAAAGTACAATCTTGGAGTAATTTCTGATCTAAAAAGTTATTAAAAGAAATTTTTTTGACAAGTATTTCTATATAAAAACTTGGTTCAATAAAAAGTGTTTCCACATTTTTGTAAAACCACTACCTAGCTTTTCACTTTATTACTAACGAACAAATTCTCTCTTTATTCGGTTTTGTTTCGTTTTGTTCGAAATCGGATTATTTTTCGTTTATATAACTTTAATAATTTGACATTTCAAAAACAACGACTGTGGAATACGAAAAATAATTTGAATTTTCCTCTGTCCAACTTGTTGCGTACTAAGACGCCAGTGCACGCACAGTGGTGAAAAAAAAATTAAAAACCGGTATTTTTTAAATAAACATATCATGTAGTGTCACTTGAGTGATTTAGATAAAAAATTTAAATTTTTATAAATTTGAGAGGTCTTAGTGTCCTGTTAAGTATCGAAAATGTAAAAAGTCTTTCTATAAGTGGGTCTTGTATGTAGTCAAGGCGTATCTAAATTTTGTAAAAAAGATATTTATGTTTTTTCCAAGTTGATATTTTAAATCAATTTTGTACTATGACTTTATATACGTCGATTAATAAATAATACCATTTATTGTACTTATAAGTTTTTCTTTTTCTTTTTTCGCACAGTTATGCGCAGTTAATTCATGGTCCTAATTCTCTCGAATATAACATTTACAATCAGATAAAAGATAAAAAAAAATTGCATATTTTTTGGATTTTAAGTGTTTGTTATTAAAAAATTATTTGATTATACGTGAAATTCTTAGTACCCAAAATCAAAGTTTTACGTTGCTGTTTTTCAGTTACATAATTTAATAAATTATATAAAACACAGGACTCTGCAAACAAAACCAACATTTATAAGTACATTCTTAAGCGTATTTTTTATATGAACTTACAAATTATTAGTAATCAAAATGACAAAAAGGCTAGTATACACCTATATATTGTTAGATGCAAAAAATACGCAACTTTTCTAAGCTTTTATCTGATAGCTAATGTTATATTCTAGAGGATTATGAATATAAATTAACTGCGCACGACTGCGCAAAAAAAAAAAAACAACTTGCTTCGCATATTTCGCACCATGGGTATTCTTCACCCCTCGGGTGAGATTTGCTGAGGATGTTTAGATTTTAAGGAAGCGATAAATTATTTCTTCAATAAAACATTTCTGAGTGGAGCTTCAGTTTATGTAAGACATTTTTATTTAAAAATTATAAAGATTATTAACGAAACAAAAAAAAAAAATAAAAAATATTTTGTACTCTACCAGTTTCTTAGCCCATTATTAGCTGAGAACAGGAAAAATAAAATGTTCTAATGAGAAAAAAAGTGTTAGAAAAAGCTAAGCCACCAAAAATAACTCAAACTCACCCCCGAGATTCTTTTGTATTGCATAGGGTTAATCCCATTCTAGGCGGTTAAATAAAAATAAAAAATCCTCCCCACACCACAATTATTTTTTTCTTATCCCATAAATTATAGGCGAGTGATGAAAAAGAGGAGAAAAGGACAGAAAGAGCGTGGAAGAGGGAGGTTCGCTGACTCAAATGCAAGAAAATATTAAAAAAAAAAAGGGGGCGAACATACTTCGCATTCTTGACTCCTCCGGTGGATCTTGGTAGGTATGTTAAATTTTAAAGAAAAGAGAAATCAATTCTTCAATAAGACAATTTTGAGGAGAGCTCCAGTTTATATAGGACAATTTTACTTAAAATCTTTTAACTAAGCCAGTTGTAAATTCAACTATTAACTGAAAATAAGAAAAAAAAAAAAAATGAGAAATAAAATTCAAGAAAATTTTATTTTCACATTTTAAAATTTTTTATCACCAGAATATTTTCAATTTTCATTTACTATTTATAACTAAATTTCTATATAGATTGGATTAAAAAAAGTTTAAAAGCTTTTTTCTTCAAGTTTTAGGTAATTTACTCATATTTTGGGAAAACTATCGAGAATTTCGAAAAAATACCTCCTAAAAGTATTTAAATGAGCAAAATTTTAATTCAAAATTTTCTTATTTTCTATAAGATTTCTATAAAAAAAAAAATGTGTAAACATAAAATAATAATAATAATAAAAACACTAGCTTATTCACTACACTTAGAATCTAAAATGAGGGTTGTCAATGAAATAGCATTTTACTATATAATATGTTATTAGGCGTATTCATAAATATATATATAATATTATATAGAAGTAAAAATAACGTTTAAAAATTTTCCTCGTTTATCTCGGATAGTTATTTATTGAAAAAACATATTATAAGATTATTAAAAATCATTTGTGAATATCATTATTTTTGCTCGTATTTTAGACATATAAACTTCACTCGCTTTAATTCAAGCGAAAATAATGATGTTTATAATTTATTTTTCTGTAAACATTCCAGTAGAAATAATTATGCGTACAAATATTTTCTAAACAATTTACTGCCAGCTTCAAATTTCCGCCCGAGGAAAATGCCTTTATTGTTTCTTCTTAATGTGCCCCTGGTAGAGTGATTAATTATACTGAATATATTATTATTTGATGTAAGGTACCAATTTGTATGTATTTACATATGTGTGATGGATGATGATAATCGAATGATAACACAACGAAAACGCATTTCTGAATGTTTCGACTTACGGTCTATCGATGTTAAATATTTAATTTTGAATCCATACATTTTTATATTTTACATTCATCACATTTTTTTTTTTTTTTTTTTTAAATATTCAAAATTATTCAAAATATGTTGGAAATAAAGGGGAGAAAAATGTGTTGAAAAAAAACGTAAATAGGGTGCGCTTGTTGTGCATATGTGTGGCCAATCGACGCTGATTTGTCTCTGTCAATGATTCTGAAAAATTCATTATTTTGTTTGCAACAACAAGGATCAAATCTGAACGTAAATTTTTTTTATTCTCTGGAAAAAGTTTAATATTTTAAATATAAAAAATTATCACAACACAAACTGTGGTCAAAATATATTATACATATATAAGTACATATTTTAAGATTTTAAATACATTTAAACCCACACCCTAATAATATATTATATTATATGATTATGTGCCCCGGCAGTTCTGTCATTTTCGAGTTTCCACTTTCTGCGTATTCAAACTTCAAACTTCAAACACTACATTTTGTTATAAAAATAATAATAATAATAATAATACAAACTTTAAACTAAATACAATATCAAACATAAAAGAGTTCCTCCTACATATAATGTACGGTAGCAAACTTTCACAAAAATTATGATTCCGTGGTATTATAGGAAAACACGAATGACGCCATGTTGTTTATTTTATACGACTGTAGTGGTTAGTTTAGAACCGACGCTGATGGAATATTGAAAAAAAAAAAAAACAAAACATCTAACAATGGACTTTGGTAGTGATTTCTGACAGTATATTATGTGTAGAAATAAAAATAAACTCTATATGTATACATCATAATAGAGAGCCTATATCTACGTTGGCATAAGGTGATAATTCAATGTTCAATATTATTAATAAAAACATCTGCTCAAGCTCGATGAATCATCTCGGTTCGAGGAATACGCGCCCTTGGGTACGTGTAGAATACGTGTAGTAGAAACTTTTAGAAACATTAGTTGGATATCTTTGGGGAAGTTAGCTGCAGACAAAGCACAGGGTGAAAGACAGAGGGGCTTCGTTTCAATTATTGTATATGACGGGAACATGTTGTTTAGGATTACCAGAATTCAAAATTCAAAATATGGAACGAGAAAAAAAACGCATAGTTCAATATACAGTCATTTTTATCTTTTCTCAGTTAAATATAATGAAATATAAGACTGTCCGAGTAGTAAAAAAATGTTTTGTTATTATAACAAAAACAAAACACTGCTCAAAATCGTCAAATTAAAAAATGATTTATCGATTTTTTTTTTAAATTCAATACACCCACCAAAAGCATGCTACCCAAGGAGCAAAGAATACCTATAGTGCGAAGTATGTTCGGCTTTTTTACTAGGTACTGAAATTTTTATAAACTAATCCACAAAGACATAAGTTAAAGGTAGGTTATAATTTCAGTAAGTATCAAACAAAAAAGCCTGACATATTTCGCACTACGGATATTCTTCGCTACTGGACTCAGATACTCTTGGTGGGTGTGTAGAATTTTAAAGAAACGATAAATCATTTCTTCAGTAAGACGATATTGAACGAAAGAAGTTAATAATATAAAGAGCAAAATTATTTGTAATTTTTAACACACGCACCAAAAGTATCTGACCCGAGGAGAGAAGAATACCCGTGGTGCGAAGTATGTCGGGCTTTCTTGTGTATACTTTACCTAAATTTACTTTACTTTTATTTATTTAATAAATAAAGAAAAAGAAAAAAAATAATAAGAAAAAAAAGTGTTCCTAAAAATTGGCAAAATTTTTTTTTTCATATTTTAAAAATTTTCTTACGCCAAATGTTTCTCATATTATTGTCAACCTATGTTTAATTTTTCATAAAGTTTGGATCAAAAAATGATGGTTTCCGAGTCTTTTTTGTCAAATTTTGGGTAGTTTTTCCAAAAAAAAAAATTGAACAATTGAGAAACTCGATAAATTACCTCTGCAAATCTGGTTTCAAAAAGTTTCTGATCAAGACTTTTGGACAAGTAGATCTATACAAAAAAATGTTCATAGAAAAAAAATAAATAAAAAATAAACATCACTGTAAAAGCACTAGCTCCTTGACTTCGTTCCAAATCTAAAAATAATAGGTCATCAAAAATCCGTTTTAAATAAATCTAATAATGAAGGCAACGGTACAACAACCAGATACGCACATCTGCATCATCTACTTTTCTGACACATCATTTTTCTTTTGCGTACTCCCTGATATAAACTCATGTATCCTAGGGTGGAAAACGCTGTTTTAAATCATATTCTAAAGGATGTGAAATGGATTTGATATCACTACCTTACATTTATATCCATTGACCTTCGGATACGGTAAGCAGATTTCTTGTTAAAATTAATTTCCACAAAAATCGCCTTTTGTAAATCGACAATCCAATAAATAATGCTTTTGCAAAATCAAAATCGAAATAAACAGATTTTCTTTATAATCCGACGGGTTTTTGTAGTGTTCACTTCACGTATGTAACGTGATTACGAAATTATACTTTTCATAACATACATTCACGTTGTATCGTTGTATTTATTTTTAACACAATTTTTTATTTTCATTATATTTTCAAAACATTATTATCAAAGTTAAGTTAACATAGAATAATTATCTTGTTTCATGCTCTAAACTATAATTTTTTATAATTATAATAATATATATCGGATTCAACCCGTTGTTACACCAAATTGTATGTAATATTTTTGTTTTATAATTATTCAATGAAAAAGTGAATTTTAGAAAAAAAGTGGATTTATTTTGTTGTTTTCCTCCAAGCCACTAAAAGCCAGTGAATAATTGATTACTACAGGTATATATGTAAAGGGAATAATATAATAATGCATTAGGAGCTTTTGAAGAATGCAAATGTAGAAAAAAGCACATAATATTTACATCTTATGAATTGTCATTTATAAATAAATAAAACATTCATCATACTTTTGTACTTGCAGAATGCTTTAAAAATAAAATAATTATTAATTATATTTTAAATAAATTTATACTGGATAGTGGATACATTTAACTATTATTTAGATTAATTTTTTACCTAATTCAACATTAATTATATTTAAATCATGGTCACTCAGTTCGTCATCTCATAGTCCACAGTAATGAGCCATTCATTTGGCGAAGTTGTAATAATGAAAAAGTTTTTCATATTCTGAACGAAGTGAATGTTCTTACAATGATGTTTATTTTTTTTCTGTGTAAAACTTTTCGTTTGGAAATACTTGTCCAAAAGTTTCGATCAATAATTTTTTGAAACCGGATTTGCATCTAGATTGTACTTTAGAGAGGTCATTTTTTTAATTTCTTAATTCTTAATTTTTTTTTTTTTTTTTTTTTGGAAAAAACTATCCAAAATTTGACAAAAATGACTCAGAAACCATCATTTTTTGATCCAAACTTTATGAAAATTTAAACATAGATAGAAAATAATATAAGAAAGATTTTGGTGTATGAAAATTTTGAAAATGTGAAAAAAAAATTTGGTTATATTTTTTTTCTTGTTTATTTTTTTTTTCCTTTATATATTAGATAAAAAAAAAAAAAAAGGAAAACAAAGTAAAGTAATGTAAAGTAAAGTAAAATAATGTAAAGTATAAACAAGAAAGCCGGACATACTTCGCACCACAGATATTATTCGCTTTTTGGGTCAGATACTCTTGGTGGGTGTGTTGAAAATTACGACTATTAGTCGTAAATTATTACCAAGAGTTTCACACCCGAGATTCGAAGAATACTCGTCGTGCACAGAACTCCCATCGTGCGAAGTATGTCCGGCTTTTTTACTATTAACTATTAATAATTTCAGTATAGCGTCTAGCAAAAATATGTATTACACAATACTCTTTATCGGGGGTTTTCAAACTGTGGGTTACATTTACATTTTTTGTGGATCGCTGATCATTTTTAGATGATTTATTTTTAATTAAAAAAAAAACCTGTGGTACCAAATAACATATTATTATTACTTTAATTTTTTCGTTAAAAATCGTATTAAACTACTATGTGGACTATGTAATTCGTAGGTACAATAGTAAAATTAATGTAATTTCCCGTTTATATAAAATTATATTTGATGAGTCATGAAAGCTTCAAATTTTCAAAAAATTAATCACGTCGAGAAAATTTTGGCAAACTCTGATCTATATCATTTATGGCTTTTAACTGGGCAATAAAAGTCCTTTATGACATGAAAGGATTGGTAAATAGCTGTAATAATTGGCTTTGCCCTATTCTTGGATGCACTACTAAATTAAACGCGCTTTTAACATAATATCGACTGCGGTCGAGGTAATGTATACAAATACGTGAGATTGGTGGCTTATTTTTAAAATTATATTTCTTGATCTAAAAACACACGCGTTTAGACATATCGTTTTATTTCTTTTTAAATTTCAACGTAACACGAAATCACGAATACGTGAAAACGTATTAGTAAACTGGACCCTTCGGTAATTAATTATTATTTTTCATTGTTTGTTTTCAGATTTCCGATCGTTATCGTGCAAATACATACGGTACACTAGTGACTGGGATTTAGATTTGGCTAAGGAAGACATCGGTATCGATTCGGACGTTTACTTCACGCAATCGTTTGTGGCCAAAATGAGGTGAGTCATTTGCTTTTGATCGTCTTTGATATTATCATAATCGGTTCAGGCGCACGAGAGCGTAACACAATTGCACAGACTTTTAACCTTTTCACTTTTTTACCCATAAAGAATTGACGAGTCTATAACACATGTGTAATCGAACAAGTATGAATAGATTTTTTTTCGTCCATTTTACCAAATAAATGCGTGATCTGATCGTCTTTTTACTATCAATGTTATAAGTAAAGACCAGATTCGTATGCGTTTTAAATTGTAAAATATGCATGCAAACATGCACTAAAAAAAGTCAAAATATGCAAGAAAAAAATGCAAAAACATGCAAAATAAAATTTCAATTTATATTAAATTTTCATAAACTAAAGATAAGATGTATAACATAGCAAATATGCAATACAAAAATGTAATTTGTTAAATTGTAATTTAATTTTTAATCATTGATACATTATAAAAAATATTTTATTTAAACTAAATAGTAGATACATTGATGATATAATTATGAAAAACTACAAAAAATGTAATGTAGTATGTTAAATTGGAAAAATATTTTTTTGTTCAAATCCTTTTTGGATGGTTAGGTGTATATTGGTACGGTTTTTTGTTAAAATATGCAAAAATATTCAGAATATGCAAGAATATGCAGTATAACATTTTGATATTTAATAAAACAAGTAATGATTTGTGGACACTCATTAACTGCATGTTGATGATGTTGAAAATAACGACATGGATTTTATGTAAAATCCGGTCTTTAAATATAATTTATTTTGTAAAAATTAATATTTAGCCTATAATTTTAAGTTAATTCAATTTTGAAATACATAAATTCATTCAAAATTGGGGATACTGAACACAAATTTTATCGTACCTTGAATTGTGATTGCATTCAAAGTCATTATTTGGAAAGATATGTATATATATTGGGGTGACCATACGTCCTGTTTTATACAGGATTGTCTTTTATTTCGGCTTTGTGTCCTGTTGTCCTGACAAACTTCTCTCAGGACGCTTTTTTGTCCCGTAATTTCAAATCTGTCCCATATTAATCCCGTTTTTTGACTTACTGTTCATTTGAATTTTTTGAAATGAAATTATTGAATAAAATAATGTAAGCATTTAGAAATCTTATGGATACCATTAGATCAATTAAAATCTTAAAATGAATTAGCAAGTTTTTTTTAGAAATTTAAGTATACAATTTAAGAAAATTTAAAAACTATCAATTTAGTTTCATTATGTTATTTTATGTTTTTCAAAATAAAGTTTTTATGTGTTTAAATTTAATCTAAAATAGGTAATTTAAAAATTATACTTTTGTCACGATTCAAAAACATATTTATATATATATATATGTTGTAAATACTTATTTATTTAAAAATATTATGAAAAATATTTTTGTCCTGTATTTTATTTTCTTAAATATGGTCACCCTAATATATATATATATATATATATATATACATACAGAGCCAGTCCAACGCTCTAGCAAAGTGGACAGCCACCTAGTGTGGCAACCGGTTTAGAAGCGACAAATTTCAAATGAAGCAAATTAATTATTATAATATTTTTTTCACCCTCTATCTCAAAAAAAAAAAAAAAAAAATACCAATTAAATAGAGGTGCTGTAAATTAAATTTTGCTGTATATTATTATATTATATTTGTGTGTGTGTGTGTGTGTGTGTGTGTGTGTAAGAGAGAGGCGGATGAGTAATGCTATTTTCATAAAAAAACGTGCTTTTCTTTGAAATTGCGTACAAAACCTAACCGATGTTACGGCCACTATTGTAGACGCTCTTATAACATTATTTTTCGCGTTAACGAGTTTATACGCGTACTGAAATAATGAAATTAGACCATTATGTTCCGCGACCCCTGCGAGGTTCACACAGTAGCCGCCGCGACCGGATTTTAAAATATATTTAAATTTAGTAACATGACGTAGTCGGGTCGCAGACGGTGTTGTAACTCTGATTTCTCGCTGCCGGGCATCGGGTCGAGTCCAACGACTACAAATCACCGCACTGTGGCCCTGGCGGAATTGAACAAGGGGAGAGGGTGTGAATTTTATCACGTTTTATCTCTATCTATATACAAAATTATCCTCCGGCCCAACCCGGCCTTAAATCCCCTCGTTCGATACGCGGAGAAGTTTCTCTCCGGGCAAAGTCTCTCGACGGAGACTCCATAATATTATTACACGAATTTTAATAATATTATATAATATGTATATAATATAGAAGTCTGTATGAACCAGTGGTTACCAAACGGTCTCAACGGTGCCGTGTGAATCGAGGTCGGCAAAAGGGTTTGTCGCCGAGGGCGTAGTGAATATAGAAGGGTGGTGGATGATGCACACAGAATCATGGCCCGAAATATTGTCACGTCCCCTCAATAAACGTCATTAAGTCCCGTACTTAAGAGCGGACGTGGCCAATTGTATTTTTTTTTCTCCATAAAAATTAACCGAAAACACATTTTTTTCTTTGAAGATCGACCGAAACAAAAAATACGTGCATTTACACGTGGGCGTGATCAGTAGGGTAGCTTGGATAATTGATGGCTATGGGATTAAGGATTTTTTTTTTCTTTTTTTTTATAATATAGGTCAAGTTAGGTCAGGTCAGACGTTTTCAAACTTTTCAGGTCAAGCCCCCCCCACTTTGGTCTATCCCAGACGCATAAAAAATTATTTTAATAATCATGTTTAGAGTACTAAAAAGTTAAAAACAAACAATAAATATAGGCTAATATTTATATTCACATTACAAATTTATTTTGAAATAAAATGTGTTTATTATACTTAAAAGGTTTTAATCAATCGATCACTGTTAATGTGATGGGTGGGCTTATTATTTTTTTTTTTTATCACAAAGTTTGGTGAAACGAGGGAAACTCTTATACAGTTTACAATACGCGATTATTATTACGCAAATATCACAATTTTTTTTTTCTGTTCTACCAATACAATGTTGATTTTTAAAATTTTCTTTGCCCCCTTCTCCTTATAAGGCTTTCGCAGTCCTCCCAGAGGGTTGCAACACACAATTTGAAAATCTCTGGGTTAGGTAGTATACGAAACATTGATTTTAAAGTACAAAATGTCGTGTAGGTTATGTTTTTAAATTTAAGAGCATTTTTTACGCTTTTATTTAATCAGAGAAATTTTTTTGAGTTTTTTTGTTTTTTTTTTTCATTTACGTTTTGTAAATAATATTCGTTTAGTGGTAATTATAAATCATACGTTTAAATACACTTACATGGAAATTATTATATTGAAAACATTTTCATAAAAATATTCTATACCGTAAAATATCAATATTTCATAAAATCAGATCATTGATCTATAGTAAAATAATATATAACATTGTTAAATACCGCAAATCGTCTTAATTTTGGGTAGTTAAAAGTTTATGCATTTTAGTCCATTTAGTAACAAGTGGAAACAATAAACATGATGTTAAAATAGAAATGGCAAGTAAATTGCGTTAATGTTTAAGTGTTTGGTAATGAATCACTATGGCATCGTGTTTTACTGTTGCTCTGTTATAAATATTTATCTATAAGTATCCACCTTTAATTTTCGAAATCGTATGCAATCTATTAAACATATAAATTTGTCTACAATCTATCATCTAAATTATTTTCCTTGTTAACTCTAGCTGCGAGAACTGTATGTCTGTATCGCACTTTATAGTTAAAAACTATGTTTTAAATTTGATGGAATTTTCTTCAAATATTTTTTTCTAAATTTAGTAAAAATCAATCGAAATATTTTTTATTGTGGATGGGAAGAGTGGTGGGGGACGTAATGTTTTATGAATGTAAAACAGGTGGGGGAGGGGACATCGAGAACAAAAGTTCGGAAACCTGTGTAACGAAATATAAATGCGTCGCGTCGTTAATACCTAACAACAACGGGTTTATCGCGAAAACGTACGAGAGTCGTAAACACAGAGATTTACTGCAATCGTCGTTCGCTTTACAGCACATCGCGGTGTGCACATTTAAAATCGGTTTTTAGCTCGTTAAATTATAGCTGCGGCGCATCACACGGCCCGCGGGACGATAAAATTATAAAATATTCATTTTTAGTATAGGACATTACAATTTTACGTGTAACGGATATGTTATAATAATAATATTATTATTTTTGTGTCGTTCAAAAACATAACACGTGAATGTAAACTGCGATGGCGAAATTAGATCGGGTTCAGAGACCAGTTACAAACCTTGGTCATCTTATGATAATCCCTTAAACTATAGGTCTGGTCGTTTAGAACTGGTTTTTGAAAAACCGATTAAAACTTTGTTTCGTTTTAGATTCTGAGCGGATCGAAGAAGCTTATGAATTTACAATGTTGTTTTTTTTTTTTCCGTTCTATTAACACTTACGTATAGAAACACTAATCCAAAAGCCTCGATCAGCTACTTTTTGAATCAAAATTCGACTCTATCTAGTACTTTATCCTTAGAATTTTTCGAAATTCATAATATTTCAAAAGGTTTACACTTATCACCATTGTTGGATCTTCTGACCTCAACCCCCCACCTAAGACCCTACAACCCCTCTACTTCCCTATCTACCCTGTAACCATGGTTACTATGGTAATTATGGTAATATAGCAATTATTGTTAAATGTTTATTGTATAACCATTAAATGTATAATACCATTATTGTATAATAACTGAACTTCTGCTCAAAATCGTTTTGTTAAAGAAATTATTTATCACTTATTCAAAATTCAATATACCCACCAAAAATATCCCATCTGAAAAGCGAAGTATAATATCCATGGCACAAAGTCTGTCCGGTCTTTTTAATTTTATATTACCTACCAAAAGTCCAAAACCATAAGTCTATAAAATTGGTATCGTATTCCTGGATCTTTAAATTCTGGAAATCGTTCTCCTAAATTCCAAATCAGAAATAAACCGTTGGCACATAATTCAGGAAACATTATTAATTTAATGTACTTTAGCCATTTTAGGTATTTTTCAAAAATAATTTGTATAATGCTTGTATTTTAAATTTAGTGTAAAAGCATAAATCTCTCTGTTAATGAATCATTTAAATGGGTAACGAAATTTAATATAACCCTCTTTAACCGATGACTGAGAACATAATTTTTAAAAGCCGATTTAGTCATTAAAAACTGTAAAAAGCTTTTGGACCTTTAATTAAATCAAATGATTGAAAAATCATTCTTCAAAAGCCGTTCATGAAATCCATAACCAAAATCATTCAAAAAACATCAACCGTATCCAAACCCTGATTTAAATTCAAATCATTGGCCCTGAGTACCTTTCGTGATTTATAATGATTTTCACTCACGCCGCAATTTCACTAATTATTATGCATGATTTACGGGTAGAGCAGAGCCGCCGTGTGGTTAGTGAAAAACAATAACGTCAAAACGTAAATAGTAATAATTGGATAACGTGTACTAATTATTTACACGCATATTGTGGGTCGCGATCCGTTGTTCGCTGTAAATAACAATCATTTTCCGCAATAACCATAATAATAATAATACATTCTATATTATGATCACGTCATTACGGTCGTATAACACCGATAATGTACTCGGACGATAATTATTTAATATGTTGTTTTATCACCGACCGAATTTTGAGAACGTATACCTATCTACCTACGGGTGCATCTGGTTTGCGCACATTCACTAAAATTACAACTCGTTTGCGCACAAATTATTTCTTAATCGACCAGTCGTTTGCGCATACATTTCCCTTCCCGCTGTCGGAAGTTCTAAGCCTGTGTAAGGCTTAGAACTGTCGGAGAATATTTTAAGTTCACTGATTGGAACACACGTTATTTTATAATTCATAATAATATTATATAAATGGGTGAAAATTTCAAGTTTCTAATTCTTCTAGTTTTTCAGGTTACGGCTGTTACTAAAATCGGTTTCATCGAAATCTCGTTTACGGCGCATTTGGCCATTTTTACTAAATTTTTCAACAGTTTTTCCTTGTTGTCGGAAGAAAAAGTATTGAGAATTTTGAAAAACCATCTGAATTACGGTAGGAATACAATTTCTAACCTAAACAAGTACTTTATAAAACACGTTTTGATGAAAAAGAAGTGTTTCTGTACGAAAATGTGAAATAATGAATACACATCATAGTAAAAGCACTAGCTTCTTCTAGAATCTAAATTTTTTCTAAAATCGCCCCTCCTTGAAAATAGAGTCAGAGATGCTCCCATGCGCTGTACCCTGTACGAGTGAATAGTCAAAACTAAAGCGATTTCAATACAACAGTAGTTTAGCGATGAGTGATGAATATTAATAAATTTTATCTAAGTTAACTACTTACACATACAGATTGCTTCCTGTTAAGACGCATAACACAATTGTCGTGCGTGTGTACACTATAGAGATCAGTAGAGGCTGATTAAGAATATTTTGGGTCGGTTATGATAGATCGTCGTACTTGACTTTCGATCATCTCAGTAAAATATAAAACGACTCAACGTAACTAAAACGACGTAATTCTTTTCGCTTTAATTAAATAAGTTCTAACTGTACTATAAGTATAAAATAAGCGGTAAACATTTTTTTTAGTTTTCTTTACAAGAGATAAATATCCGTTTAACAAATATCGAGTTTAATAATAATATATTGTCTCTAAAATTTAGAGTTGGCATGTACCGTCTGTTTGAATCTCACGATCAATATATAACTGACATTAATTTGACATTTTTCTTGCAAAATATCTCTGGGCCATAACGCCTTGGAAAATTACAATATATTCTACGTCATGTGGTTGTGTTTCGTAATCGAATGATAAGGCTGTATGTGTAAAACTTTTTGGGAACTTTTTACTATAATATAAAGTTTTTTCGATGAAAAACACACTTACACACTCACACACACGCACACAACTCTAATACCAATACTCAATAGGTATTTTTTGTTTTGTTCAATACCCAAAGAACATACATAAATTCGGAAAATTCGGGGTTTTGAAACTCAGGGGGGTGTTGCACTCGTGAACAACTTATTAAAAATCGATATTCATAATAACAATAGTATAATAAACACTATCGAGATCAATTTGAAACGTATTCGGTTCTATAATGTTATGTATGAGATAATTAATATTAATTCACTATGTATTTCTGAGCTAATTACCCATTTGAATTGAATTAATTTAATAATATTTCATTTTTCAAAGCAATAATATAAATTGTGTTTTTATTTCTCTATCATTATCAATAATAAAATAACATTTTTGTCAGTTACTTAATAATTCAATTATATATAATATATATTTTAACATTTTATAAAACGACTTTTAAATTTATATTGTCAATTAAAAAAAAAAAATATATATATATATATATATATAATTTATTCAAACTGAAATTATTATTTTAATCGATTAATTGCAGCTAACTTAACTGAGTTGGATATTCCTGTATAAGTCATGGATACATTATAACGTATTTTTTCCCCTCGTATACGGGAACTAACGAGTGTATTTTGTTCGCCATTGCTTCGTCTCATGTAAGAACTTCCATTAGCCAGACGGAGAAACGAATATAATATACGAGAAATGGCGGCGGATTATCCCCGTCCCGTCTGATGAGGTACATCTGTCTGGTAATTGGAATACAACTCAATTTCTGTGTACCCTCCCCCCTCACCTACCGACCCCGCGAATATTTCTCGTCGCGAATCCGATTTGATAGTTCACTGGACTCGCGACCCCAACAGTCGTTTTCCCGACATGATTTTTATTTTCCAATTCTATTATTACTACTATTAATATTATTATTATTATTATTTGTTCCGAGAATTTCCATTCGCAATCATTATTATACATATTATTATTATTATTATTATGTTTGTCTCGGCCTCTTATTTTTTCCCTTTAGCCATTCGTCCGTCGCGTCCGTCTATCTTTGAACGCGAAAGGTGCCTCGAACAAAAGACGAGACTACGCGATCGCTTAAAATGCGAAACTCGCGCGCATGTGGCGGTGACAGTGGCGGAACAATAGCCCCGTGACGTCATCTTCAATTTGCAGACGGGCCTACTGTGTGTTGGCAAACGAGTGGTTTTATTTCTGCGAGACTCGAACAAAAAATAAAAACAAAAACTTGAACTGTGTAGTTGAATTTGTGAGATAGAGAGAGAGAGAGAGAGAGATCGACTAAAATAGAAAAAAATGCATCTATTTGTATTGGTAGGGTCTGGTATTCAACAGAAAGTGCATATTATTTTTTAGGTGCTCTATGACAGTGCATTTCTAGTAGATAAATAATACATTTCATGTAACGGAATGTTCAAAACCAGAACTTAAATATTGCATTTATTATTTATTACTGTTTTACATTTTTTTGAAACATTTATTTTTAGCTATTTTGAGCCTATTTTCTTGATGGAGTAGGATCAAGGATGATTTTTTTTTTTTTGTTTTGTCAGAGCTATGGATAAAATTTTAGCATTATATCAAAACGATGTTCCCCGAAAATTTAAACTTTCTATATCAAACAAGTGAACAGCGCAAATCTAGTTTGTTTTCCGATTAATTAACGTAAAGAAAACGACTTTTTTACTCAATAATGGGTTATTGATGAATTTTTTTTTTTTTTTTTAACTTCCGATAAAATAATTATGTAGAAAATTGAATTTTGTACATCTAAGACCCTTAGAACTAAATCCATGAATTCATTATTTTCAAAGATAAACTCGTTTAAACAGTCTCATCAAAATTAAAATTCAATGAAATTTTAATAATCCACGTTTGAGTAAAAACATCGTCTTTCCAATGTTAAATGGAAACAAACTGGATTTATGTCGTTCATTGATTTGATCTCGAAAACTAAAATTTTGGAGGATTTTTTTTAGGTCCAATGTTAAAATATTAGTCAACAGCATCGAAAAAAAACTTTTAGTATGAAATGAGGTAGTTAAAAGTATCAAATACATGTAATTTTTAAAATAAAGTAGTTAAATATATTTAAGAAAAGTAAATTAAAATCAATTAAAGAATAAATAACTGAAAACTAATTCTGAAAATAATATTCGAGTCTGTTAAGTTAATATAATTTAAATTATTTTAGATAAGGGAACTGAAAAAGCTAAATTTTTCACAATGATGTCTTTTTTTCCTTTTTTTTTTTTTTTTATTTAAGTTAGATTTTCAAAATTGACAACAATTTTATTAAAAATAATGTTAAAAAAATACCTAAAATTGAATAAAACAGTAAAATATGTCGTACATTAGATTTTCTTGATATTGATTTTAGTAATTTAGTCATAATTCCGAAACTAATAGTGCCATAAATTTTTAATTTTCACCGAATAACAAAAATAGCCAAATTAAGATAGACCAAATTATCAGAAATAAATTTCACTACTTTTGGTGTAAATTAAAAATTTGAGAAAGTTTCTAAGTTTACATCTACTGGATAAAATTTTAAATTCTTGTTATTTATGAGTTGAAAAAGAGGTACGACTATAATCATAGATAAAAGCCTCGATAAAATTTCAAAATTATTTAGTCTGTGCTTTTTTTTATAATCGTTAAAAGTTACAGTTTCTATGAAATTGGATGTGTTCCAAAATAAATGGTTTCGGTATTCTTCACCATAAAAATATCCAAAATTTATCAGGTGAAGTAGTCAAACGTAAAATTAAACAAAACAAAATAATCTTTCTTATTTCGTTATGTTTACTATTTAGAATGAATATTATAGCTTCGAAAGCTATGCTCATGTTGTTTACTGGTCACAATCATCCCAATTTTTTTTGTAATATTTTTAAACTTTATAACTTTTCTGTAAATTGTCTTATAATATAAGCTGAAGCTTCGATCAGAATCGTTTTATTGAAGAAATTTTCGTTTCTTTAAAATCTAAACACACCCACCAAATCTCACCCGAGGAGCGAAGAATGACCATAGTGCAAAGTACATCCAGATTTTTGTTGTTAATTCTAAATTCTAGTATTATATTATATTTTCTCCTTGACTACGACCACGATATCGTTTTCAACCGAGCGTTTAACGTCTCGAGGAATGTCAACGCAATCAATGAACTCATTTGAGTACCACACGAGAGATTTTAATTTAATTTTCCCTCTAGTTAAACAATTCATTGATTTCTCTATGGAAATTCCATGCGATTCTCCATGTTTGATTATACATCCGCAAAGTTTATACTAGTATACTGATTAATCGCAGTATAACATTATGATTAGTTTTGGTATTTGTGTTTTAAACAGCTTTGACGAATCTTACATCGTTTCCGATCTGTTCGATTTAGCCGGTTTCGAGGCAGCAGTGTTCTCGTGCCCATGAATTATATGATTCGGAGTGTAATGACAATCACATCCCTCGAAACGTCACGGTAATCAATAAACTCATTTGAATATCATTTGAGACTGTAATTTAATATTTACCCTAGTGTTTTGCTAACTGATTTCCACCACTTACAGCTGTTATTACACAATACATCATAATATCGTGTTTGACAACATAGCTAATGAGAATGTTGATGTAATTAGTATTTTAATATTATTGCGACTGGTCTCGGTAATTTAAATTTTATATTACTGACGTGGAGATTTTTTTCATCCAGTATTCCAGTGGTATACAAAATTGTGCGTCCGGAAACGTTCAGAGTGCAGTTACACGATAAGGACTGCGTGATTCCACAGAAAATAAAAACATGCAGATTTTTCTGTAGCCCTATTGCATTTCAGTTCATATTTAACATTACCCTGAGTACTCTAAGAGTACAGTACTTGGAGAGGCAGACTGCACTACATGTCAATCATTTGTTTCATTATTATCTTTCAAAATTATTAGTGTTTAAAGAACCATCATCAACAAATAAAAATTTAAAGACATTTTATTTTATTTAAATATTTATTTTCCATTTTGATTGTAACTTGTGTTTTAAATTTTTCCTTATTTATTATTGATTTTTAAATGCCATTATGTTAATACAACTTAATCCAATAATTTATTCAGTGTCATTATTTTCATATATTATCTACAAGGAATTTTTGTTTTCATTTACCAAACTCATTTCATTATTTTCATTAATAAAAGATAATGCATAAACTAGGTAATTCAATTATTATAAATATGGGAAATTTAATGCAGGCTCGATAAAATTTGCTGTTGCATAATATTCACATAAGTATATTCATTTTACATTAAGTATATTTATAGAGCGAAAGGATTCGGTTTCGGTAGGCTATATCCCCCCTCCAAACCCTTAGATAAAATAATACTCGTAAAGCCCCAACTAAAAGTAATATTATTAAACATTTCAATTATCCAGTATTTAATTTTTATATTCAATTATGATTATAATAATTTTCCTTCATTGTTCACTGTATAAAACTCAGTATAAAATATTACTAACAACTATAATTCGTTAGGTGTCAATGATTTTTCGTACTCTTAAAATTATTAATTTCGTTGCGACTTATAATTCACACGTTTCAGAGTTAGGATTTTTCGATTTATAAAAATTAAAATCTAGAAAAGAGAAAATCTGATGAGACTAGACACAAGAAAAATAAATAAATAAGAGAAGCTTCGACATCTATTATCCTCGTATCAGAATACAAAGGACAAACAAAACCAAATATCACATTCAATTTTAAATTAAATTATATTTTAATAATATATTATAATGACAACATATTTTTTTTTAAATTAATATTACATTTTAGATTCTGAACGAAGTGAAGAAGGTAGTGTTTTTACAATAATGTTTATTTATTTATTTTTTTTTCTGTGAACACGTTTTTGTATGAATCTTCTTATCCAAAAGTCTCGATCAGTAACTTTTTGAGATCGGATTAGCTGCTAGTTGGGACTCTAAAGAAGTCATTTTTTAAATTTCTCAATTATTTAACTTTTTTTCGGAAAAAAACTACACAAAATTTTACAAAAAAGACTAGGAAACCATAATTTTTTTGATCTAAACTTTGTACAATTTTAAGCATAGATAGACAATAATATGAGAAACATTTTGGAGCGAAAAAATTTAGAAAATGTGAAAAAAAATTTTTGGACATTTTTCTACATTTTTTTCTCATTTAATTATTTTTTTCCTTTATGTATTAGATAAAAAAAAGAAAGCAAAGTAATGTACGGTATAGACATAAAAGCCGGACATACGTCGCATCACGGATATTCTTTGCTCTTTGGGTCAGATACTCTTGGTGAGTGCATTGAAAATGACGACTCTTATTGTTCTTTATATATTATTGACTTATTTCGTTCAGAATTGTCTTGTTGAAGAATATAATTATCGTTCCTTTAAAATTATACACTCTTCAAGTGTATCTGATCCGAGGAGCAAAGAATATCCGTGATTCAAAATAAAATATAACCGGCTCTTTTAGGTACTGCATTACAATAACGTTTCGTTAAATGGTATTGTTTCAAAAAAGTGCCGTGAGCATAAAAAGTTCGAGTACCACCACCCTAACGTAAAAAATACAAAGCAAATACAATTTATCTTTAAAATGATTTGGACCCCTACCTAACCTAACCCTATGATTTATAATATCAACCTTCTGAATTAAAAGTTTACGCACGCCTATGGTTATACTCTTTTCTCGTTTGAGTTGTCAGTAATATTTTTTCCTCGCGATAACCCCTCTCTCTCTTTCTCTCTCCGAAAAGTGACTTCGTGACTCTTTGGTAGTGACGCTAAGTTTTCTGCACTATAAATCACACAACATCATAAATAATAGGTCTATGATTCCGCGCCGATTTCATGACCAGATCGTATGGCGACCGGACGTAATTAAAATGTATCGCCGTCTGCCCTGTACCAAAATCCTCCCCTCCCTTTCCCCCCACAGCCGGAAATTCGACCAAAACGCGTTGCTTCGAACACACACACATACATTATATAATACGTTAGATGCGATTTCGATTTTCGTTTTACAATTTATTACACCACTCTTCGGAGCTTTCTCGCGGACTTTCCGGAAGTATTATCCGCATTTTCTGCGAGAAATCGAACCTCTCTGCCTTTGTCGCGTAATATATATATATATATATATATATATGTGTGTGTAGCCACAGCAGTTGTTTCATTAACTTACTATACCAGCTGCTGTGCACTATAAAATATAAAAATAATATGTGCGTGCAGTCGACCAATTTATCGTGTATCGTTTATTGGTCGTAGATACACACACACACACACACACACACACACACACACACACACACACACACACACACACACACACACACACAAACACAAATAATATATTATAAAAAGTTTGTGAGTGTGTCTACTACAATCGCTTATTACGTGTTTGCTCTAAAGTCTGAAATACATTTTTGCTGTTTCAGTCATTAAATATTATATTTACTTTTGCTTAGCTCCGCGAGAAATGTATTTGGTTTAGATTAAAACTGCAGTCACTCGATCGTGTCCGTTAAAAATGGTGTAAATGCAATTATGTATTTATCTGTTCACTTGGACACGTCTATTTAGTTATTAGGAATTGTCGTTTGGGCCCAAATTTAAGTTTTCGTTTCGGAGCCAATAATAAATTCCATTATAAATTATACTAATATAGTAACTGGTTGTTACACCAAATTGTAAGTAATTTTTTGCTATACAGTTATTTATGAAAAAGAGAATTTTCGAAACACTTTTCTGGACTTTTTTTGTCATCGCAACAAGCCCATGAATTATTATTATTAACGACAATTTTGTGTTTATACACTACAGCTACAGCAAGCCTGACATATAATGAGTTCACACTGTATGCGGTATTTGTCAGTCGCTCAAAAATTATCTTCCTTTTTTACCTCAGTCTTTTTTCACACACATTTTTTAAAATCTTTTACCCTTTTCACTGTAAAATATTGTATTCATCTTTGAACACGATTTCAAATTCGAGACTTACTTTAAATTATTAATTTTATAATGTCTTTGATTCAATCTAATTCATGTCTAATACTTATAAAATTTTTAATATCATTCAATACAGATTTGACATCGTATAATTTTTATAATGCAGGTACAAATGAGCACAAACACGAATAACAAGAAGATATTACTTCCAAGTATTTGGACAACTAATACTTTGAAATTAATAAGGGCCATTAACACTTATTAATCTTTTAATTATTTTATTAATACAGAATATTTTAATTTTTATAATTTTTCATTGAGTTCCTGATTACATATTCTAAATAATTTTAAAACTTAAATGTGTGTTTTGACAACGAATAAATGGTTAAAAAACCAACAATATGCTACAGAATAAATTAATTGGTATGATTTTATGAAATTGATGTCAGTTAAATATTTAAGCTAATGTATATATCTAATACTTAATAAAAATAATGAAGCAAAAGTAATATTAATTAATGCAAATTTGGCTACTTATAATTTTTATATATAAACATGAACAAACACAAAAACATTTTTCTGTGAAAAATAATATTCGCCTTCTCGTGATGCTCTCCGGGTAATATTAATTGGCTAATTAACCTAACTTGGACAAACATATAATTTAAAATGTTTGGAAGCAATGTCTCGGTCGTGAATACGTCAGCAAAAGGGGTTATAATATTCTTGAGAAAAAAAAGTCCCATTTATTATATTAGCTATATTATAAATACACTATAACACTAAAAAATGCATACTTGTGCTTTTGGTTTGATTCATTTTAGCGAAAAACATTAGGTATTCTCCGAAAAGACATCTGAATAGACAAATCTCATCTAAAATACTTACCATCGAGTTTAGTTCGGTGAGTAACAAATGGTATGGAAGCACTTTTATACGGAATAATAAGGGGTTGTTCGATTGATGGGGTTAATCAGGGGTTTGGCCAAAAAAAGATATAATTTATTGAATTTATAGTGAAGCTCCGTGAAGGCGATTGATTTTTAAATGATAATATTTTTTCTCGGTGAAAAAAAATAAACATATTTTAAATATTTTAAAATATGGTTTTATTATTTTGACAAATAATTATCATTCGTTAGTAGTTAAAAAAGTTTTTATACGCATCAATTACCTGTAATAGTGTTTTCTTCGAGGTTTAAAATAACAGCGAGGAGGACAGATACAGGTGTTCACAGAAATGTTGCCCTTTTTTCGTAATTCCATATTTTATTTTATCAACAAAAACATTGAATTATCATAAACTTTTGATATAATGTTTAAAATATAATGTTAAACACCTCTAGAATTTTCAATTTTTTTCATGCTTAATTTGTCCAATAACGTTTTAATTTTTTAATCTATGTCTTTCGTGTAAAACGGTTCTAGAAATATCTATCTCTTCATAAAGTTTAGAGATAGGTATTTAAATATTTGCCATAATAAATTAATACAATTTTAGGCAGGTAAGTATAATATTATGTGACTTATATGTTTTCCGAATTTCATTTAACTCTTGAAACCTTTACTGTCGAGTAATATAAACGTACAATATATAGGTACAACTATATATACATATTATGTGTGACAACAAAATAAACTATAGCTTCGAGATGGGTTATTGACGACGACGACGACGACGACGGCGATGACAGCTCATTACGTTAATTACCATAATATTGTACGGGGAGATAAGCCGAAAGGCGTGTAGTGCGAAGAACACGATGGCTTGGCGTGATAGTGATGATTGCAACAAGCGAGCAGTAACGAGGAACAATGTTTTCCACGTGTACACACGATACAAGGTGTTTCGGGTCGTACCATACGGATTCCGACAACGATCCCATAATCGAAAACCTATTTAAGCATATCGTAATAAATCCAATGTAATAAATTCAAAAAATTACAGTGTAACATTTTAGATTCTGAACGAAGTGAAGAAGCTATAGTGTTTTTACAATGATGTTTAATTTTTATTTATTTATTTTTCTGTGTACAACTTTTCGTATAGAAATACTTGTCCAAAAGTTTCGATCAATAACTTTTTGAACCGATTCGCTTCTAGATTGTACTTTAGAGAGGTCATTTTTTGAATTTCTCAATTCTTCAATGTTTTTTTTTGGAAAAAACTACCCAAAATTTGACAAAAACGACTCGAAAACCATAATTTTTTTGATTAGAATTTTATGAAAATTTAAAAATAGATAGAAAATCCTATTAAAAATATTTTGGCGCAAGAAAATTTTGAAAATGTGAAAAAAAATTTTGGACATTTTTCTAACATTTTTTTTTTTTATATTATTAATTTCCCTAGTTCAGAATCGTTTTATTGAAGAAATAATTTATCGTTTCTTTAAAATTTAATACGCCCGTCAAGAGAATACCACCCGTCGTGCGAAGTATGTCCGGCTTTTTTTTTTTGTACTTAAAACCCCTATTTAGGGGCGTTGCTCAATTTTCGAGGCATTTGAAAAATCCCAAAAATGTTGTTCAGTACAATTAGTTTACTGAGTGTTTCGAAGATTGAAATAACAGGCTAATGAATTGCCGAATAAAATATTAATTTCTAACACACAGATTAACAATAACACACAAAACTATAATTATTTATTTTATTCAAATTACATTATTCTATCTACCTATGTCAGTGTTTTTATTTTTAAATTCTTTCTAAAAAAAAAAATAATTATAACTTAAGAAACAACAACAATTATTGTTGTCGTCTAATGAAAAGCGAATTTTCCCGTGAGATTTGTCATCACTCGAAATCCCAATTTATTTTGAAAATATTTTTTAAACAATTTTTTTGAATTTCCACACGTTGACATCAAATAATCTCAAAAATTGAGCGAACGAATCAAAAAATGAATTTTTTTTTTTTTTCTTGAGTGAAAAAGCTCATGTATGAATCAAAAAGTTGGTTACCGGTCGCATCCGACGAACGACAATACGTTGCGACATGAGTTTTTACACGTTACTACCTCGAACACCCTGTATTGTACACGACGTGACGTTATTTGTATTAGGTGGCAGGTTGTGCACCGCAGATGAGAGAGATTGACACGAGATACGGGGATTTAATTCGGTACGATCGAGAGGGCAGTAGTCGTGCGGTGTTGCGCGCGAAGGCCAAACGAGGTCCGCGTGTAATCGGATTGGTTTCTACACATACACACACACACACACACACACCCGTCTACACGGATTACGTCACCGTACTCTCGACACGTTCAAACAACACACAAACACACACACACAGGTACACGCCTACGACAAACGTATATAAAATAATAATATATGCGTGCGCGCGCGCGCGTGTGTGTGTGTAATGACAACGCGTGTCCTGTCCTCTCGTCACACGGGATATACCCCTTCCGTGTACGCTCCCTGCTACTCGACATGGCCGAAACATAACGATGTTTGTAAACAATCGGTGCACGCGCACGGTCGTCGTTCCGCGAGAGAACGGTATTTTTTGTGACATCCGCACGCGCGCGCACGTATACGCCGCCAAGCTCGGTATCAAATATCCCGCACGCACACACCATAGAGTAAGAATGTATAGAGAGGTCATGCCATAATATATATACACTGTGCACCAGTATGAAGCAGGCAAAAGGGCGAGCGTCAGAGTGACCAAATGCTCAGTATAAAAATATCAGACAATACAAAACTACTATTATCTATTAAATTTTTTATTGATAAAATAAAATACAAAACAAATAATATTATTTTAATTGATGTATCTATTTCCATTAATTGGTGTTTATGTAGGAAGTAGAGAATTACAGATTACAAATTATTTAAATACAATAATTAAGAACTAAATGCGAACAAATGACAGCGAACTCAAAAGAGAACACGTGAAATGATCAACAATGACAACAATATTCTAAATCAAAGAAACAAACAATGATTATTGATAACTGATAAGGGTATGTTATCTAACGCTAGACTACAGTGTATCAAACATAACAACCCGAGGATTTTTTTTTCTTATACATATATGGTTACTATGACTCTCGCCCTTTTGCTTGCTTCATATAAATTGAACTATAGCCACCCTCTGGCACACACGCATGCAGCTTATACCCATTATTATTATTATACACGTCCCCGGTATATACACGTGTTATTATAATATGTGTACTGATCAAACAATCACGTCCCCGACCACCGCCCTCCCCTTACCGCACTCAGTTCCGGGTCGTAATCGAGGCCTGCTCGTTTGTCCTCGCCCGCGATCCCACTACGACATATACGTATAATCTACGTTGCTGCGCGAACGCGTATAATGTGCATAAACCGCAATCAGCCGGTACCGGCAGCCGCTGCGGTCTCCGGTCTCGGGTTTGTAAATTAAACCTGGAACTTGGACCGCTTCCGCCTTGGTTCTCCGGAGGTTACCGTCGATTGAACACGACGGTAGGTTAGGCATACGTATCGCGTTGAAGTCTACGCGGAGACGAGAGCCGCCGCGAGCGAAATCGCGAATTTGTATACCATTACACGCGTCCCGAGCACTATACGCAGTGGCGCATAGAGGATTTTTTTTCCGGGGAGGGTTATTGAAAAATTTGAATCGACCACTTTACGTCATTATAATATGAACTACATAAATTACAGATGACTATCTGTTGGACTATCTGACTATCTGCAACGGCTAGTTAACCCCTAAAATAAAACGGTAAATTAAAAGTAAAATAGAACACATTTTTTTATTTACCATTTACCGAAAATTACAATCAAAATTTTAAAACGATGTCACGCATCAAAATTAGGGGAAATAATTTGTTCTTTATGCTTTGAAAACGGTTTCTCTCATAATTACAGCAAAACTAAAGTAAAATGAGGTTATAATACAGCATCATAACGCTTCGTAAATAAAAAATATTCCTCAATTTGACATAAAAACCTAACTTGGGATTAAAAATTTTAAAGAAAAATTAATTTTCATATTTTTGTTCAAATTAGATACCATTTTATATGACTACCGCACAAAACGATTTATACTGTTGTTTTCAGAATCAAAAAATAAATTATAATTTAGAATAAAAACAAAATTGAAATTGGAGAGATGGGTGGTAAAAAGGATTTAAAACAAGATGACCACAGAGTCTAGGTAATTGAAATACTGATTTCTTAACATAATGTGTAAAGGCACATTAAATTTTGAAAATGTTCTGAAAACAGATTAGCTTACACACAAACGTCATTAATACAATAATACACGTAATAAACGCAGTTATAACCCCTTTACCCCCCTTTGGGTGCGCCACTGAATATGCGCCACAAGGTTTCCAAGTATTCGGTTTTGAAAATCGGGACTTTTTGATCGTGATCTTTCAGATTCCAAGAGTTGCGGTCAATTTCGATGATACGTAGTACAAATGATCTAAAAGTCTCGTGCAACCGGTCTGTAGATCAGAGATTTCTTCTTTATTTAGAGTAAGTAGGTGATACACATAATGGCTATTACCAGTGCGTTATGTAATTATTATTTTATAAAATATGTAATTTAATAATGAATAATTAACAAACTTCAGTTTTTTTAGACTACAACATTTTGATGTCTTTTTAATCGTTTTCTCGAGAGTACGTGACTTAAGTATGATGATATTCTTTATACGGATCTCGTCGCGTAACTCACTTATCTCATTTAGTGAAACGATTATAGTCGATTTCCTGTTCTCTCGCAACCGGTACATCGGTTTTAAATTTGTCCTCGTATAGGTGTCACTAAGGGAATTGAGGGGTGTTATTGCTAACCCGGAAATATTTGAAGTAACGAGACTATAGTTTTGCTAGGAGATATATCGATTCGGTCAACTACTTGACGTTACTGTTTATGAAATATATTGATTCTTAACATTTATAACAATAAAATTGTATGGTTCCTTTGGTTTCCTGTCTCAGAAACCGAATGAAGATCATAGCGTGTGACGAAGTATATATATATATGTATATGTATTATATCTAAATTTAAAAATTAAGATAAATTAAATTATTACAATTAATTTTATCATAATTTCGAGTAAGCGCAAAAATTATCTTATTTTTTATAATAATTTTAAATTGCATAAAAAGAATGATGTCAAATATTTTAATGAATTTAAAAGTCAGTGTAGAAATAAAAAGTTCACTGCAAAAATGTATGTCGATAATGATCGAATTAATATTATTTTTGACAGAGGACAGCCGGTGGCACATTGCTGTAGTAATTTTTAAATTTTACCACTGAAATATTTAGCCAGTTGTTTTAATAAATAATTTTAGTAGTAGTGGAATCGATACATAATAATTTTTGAACAGTAGCCAACGGAATCTTAATCGAAACCGGATGTTTCGGTGGAATCAATATTTTCCCTTCTGCTATCCTTATGAATACTATAATTTAAAAATCATTATCACTTTTATTCATAGGTATACAATTTATTGGATACAAAATTAAAAAATTAAATTTTGCAACTGTAATTAATAGAAAATTGTTTTCTTATCATTATTATAATTAAATTAAAATTAAAAATATCTAAATGTAAGTTCTTTAAATTTTATTGGTTAGTCAGGTTGAGACGTTGAGCCGAATCAATTAAAATCTAGAAAGGTTACAAGTACTACAAATTTTTGTTTTTGGAAGAGGATGTTTAGCCACTTACATTATTTGCTTATGTATTTAATTTACATAATATTGCAGAAACACATTTTTTACTACCCTTCTTATGTATGACGTCAGTGGTAATCGATGTTCAGATTTCGATCCGTATTCGGTTTTTGGATGGTTAATAATTATTTACACCTGAATGGTGATTCAAAGTGAAAAATTATACACGTTTATTTTATACTTAAAAATATATTTACGATAGATATAAATATCGTCTACCTCGTGAATTTATATACCTTACGATATCGTGGGTTTTCTTTTTTACGGTTTGGACGTGACGATAATAATATTTAAACAGGTAGTGGAGCTTCACGTATCTCATAAAAATTTTCGTTATTATGCCGTTTCTTTTAGTCATTTTTTAATTAAATATTGTATTTTAAACACATATAAAATAAATGAAAAACCGAAATATGTACATTCATACATCATTTTTACGAGTTGTGCTATAAAATTGACATTCCTGGTTTTCGGGGTTCCTTCAATGGCAGCAGCACGAGGCTTCAGCGAATAAAATTGTTTGAGAATTGCTTATTTCAACCATTTTGTTTATTTTTAATTTATTAATATAAGATAAATGAAATTCTAGTTTTAGATTCTGAACGAAGTGAAGAAGCTGATATTTTTTTCCTTGTACAACTTTTCGTATGGAAATATTTGTCCAAAAGATTCGACCAGTAACTTTTTGAAACCGGATTCGCCTTTAGATTGTACTTTAAAGAGGTCATTTTTTGAATTTCTCAATTCTTCAATTTTTATTTTTTATTTTTTGGAAAAAATTACCCGAAATTTGACAAAAACGACTCGGAAACTATCATTTTTTGATCCGAACTATATGAAAATTTAAACATAGATAGAAAATCGCATAAGAAAGATTTTGGCGCAAGAAAATTTAGAAAATGTGAAAATAAAATTTTGGACATTTTTCTAAAATTTTTTTTTCTCATTTATTTTTATATCTTTCACTTCCCTCGTTCAGAATCGTTTTATTGAAAAAATGATTTATAGTTTCTTTAAAATGCAATACACCCGTCGTGCGAAATATGTCCGGCTTTTTTTATTTTATGAGTATGAACTCGAATTTTTTTTTTTTTTTTTACCCATTTACCAGATTTAACGTTCGTTAAAATACCGAGAACTGCAGTGGTAACTTCAAATCGTATTCCAACATAACTGATTCACGATACGAATTCAAAACTCCCGAAGCAATAAATTCCGATGCTAAGAAAAAAAAAAAAAACGAAAACTCGCAAAAGCAATAAAGTTCGAAACCCAGTTATAAATGTAATATATATAATGCATTATATATCACTCACTCTTGGTCCACAACTGTTCTAGCATCCACGTTCACACGAATTATAATATATACTTCCTTCTGCTCCGATTTTGTTGCAACACCTATGTTCCTGGGGTGATTTTTCCAAAGTTCAAACATCGAAAAGCAATTAGTTTTAGATTTGATTATAAAATACAATTAGCGAACTGATATTGTAATTTTATTTTTTTCAAGTAAATATAATTCAATACATTTCAAGCAGAAATTCGTTTAATGTATCATTGAATTATTTAAATTAAAAATGAATATATTTATATTTCATTTTCGATTATTTTTGTATTTTAACACAACTTTTCATATTTATTCGTACATTTTACAAAAATGAGTAGAATTTAGACATTTTTTTTTTCAAAAACGAGGGATATGGTACACATATGAGTCATATGACTGAAAGAAAAAATCAATTAAGGAATATCCTCCAATCACAACCATAACTCAAGGTATTTAAGCTTACTGTATTGCTCAGAGATTATTTTATTAAAAAAATTGCTATAATTAGGTGGAGAATAATTAAAATTAATGGAAATGAAATAAATAACTAATAAAAAAGTTTTTGAGCATTTGATGTAAAAATATAACTTTTAAAAAGTATAGAAAATATTGCTGGATATATTTCGCATCACGGATATTCTTCGTTCTTCGGTTCAGATATTCTTGGTGGGTGTGTAGAATTTTAAAGAAATGTTAAATCAGTTCTTAAATAAGACGATTCTGAACGAAGGAAGTTAATAATAGAAAGAACAATAATAATCATTTTCGACACACCCACCAAGAGTATTTGACCCGAAGAGTGAAGAATAACCATGAAGCGAAGTATGTTAGGCTTTTTTTTTTTATCGTACATAAACAAAAAAAAAAAAATTGTATTTATTTATTAATAAATAAATTATAAATTTAATAATAAATACTTATAAATTTTCTATAATTTTTAGAAATATTCTTCTATAATTCATAAAAATGATGATTTCCGAGTCTTTTTTGTCAAATTTTGTGTAGTTTTTTTCAATCGTTCTACATTTATTTTTCATTAAACAAACTTTTGAAATTTTATCTTTCGATGAATTCAGTTTCCATAGAAAAAAAATGTCATAAAACAATTAAGTTCGAGATTGGCCATAATCATTACTATATTATCGAACGCGCAGTCCACCGCGGTCTGCAAAATGTGAAGTTTTATTGCTCCGACGATAGTAAATCTCTGAAATAATAATGGCGCTGATGGTTATCGAACATGCAATCAACAACAGAAATCACGCGTATATAATAAAACACAATTCAATGTGCAGATTGGATACTTCCCGAGTTCTTGAACTCGTTTCGCATTGCGATCGAAACGAAATAGCGGGTAAAAAGTCTGTTCACGCCCAATTAGGCGATTTCACCGACAACAAATGTATACATATATCGCCTGTCAATTATAATATGTGACTGCGAAATTGATATTGAATTATCTCCAGTCTGTACGTAAAACAATAGGTATATAAATGCAGCTTTGCAAACTCTGCAAATCGAGTCTGTTGGTTTTATAACGATTTGTGTTTTTTCATTTCATGTAGTTAGTGAGTAATCGTTATTTTCGGATTAAAAGGGTGCTTCGAAAATGAAGTGGGTTACTAATTTCAAGTCTTAATATCAAATAAGGCAGTACCGCCGTGCGGCGCCGCCTAAATGTTTATCGGTATAATAACTGAAAATATTGAATTATCAAAATAGAATAAAACAGATAGAAAACTATTGTTGCACGTGGATTTTAACTCACACCATCGTATTCAG
>JAIPRM010001403.1:0-22496 GCA_025469315.1 Stegophylla sp. TES_Ste_2020
AGAAATTCAAAAAATGACCTCTCTAAAGTACAATCTAGAGGCGAATCCGGTTTCAAAAAGTTATTGATCGAAACTTTTGGACAAGTATTTCTATACGAAAAAGTGTTAACAGAAAAAAAAAAAAATATAAAAAAAAAAAATAAAAAAAAAAATAAACATCATTGTAAAAACACTAGCTTCTTCACTTTGTTCAGAATCTAAAAACATTTAACGTGGTAAAAAATAAGTCGATAAAATTCCATAGCTTTGTGTTGCATATTTATTTTAAACCATAACACTATTCATTTTGTGTGGTTTTCGCACGATGAAATTTAAATTTTATCCAAGGCCATCTTTGCCACAGAAAAATCCGTAAACGCGTTTTATATACTAATGTCATACATTTAGAGTGGCCTATAATTTAACTGCTACCGGTGCAAAGTGTCGGATGTACGTGTTTTGCTCGTAAAAGGGTGCCATTTCCAAATTTTCTGCGAGTTTTCGTTTTCTCCGTTCAACCACTCGGAAGGCCACTATTATTGTGTCGCGCCTCATTTGTAGATCCGGTGTTGGTGCGTACAACAATATTATTATGTTCATATCCGACCGCAGGCGTAGACGTTATTACCAACATGGTATACGCGTGGTTACTACCTAAATAGAGGTGAAGACATATATTAGAATAATAACCATCGCTAATTTTTTTCTCCAATACCCGTTGTCACTATATTACCATGCATCAAAATAGAATGTCAAACTCATCATAGTAACCCTCAAAACTTTTTCAATATCATATATAATATACATAATATAAGATATATATTTTTAAACATTTAGTTCATTTTTTTTCTAATAGCATTCAATAGAATAGTATTTAATTTATTACAAAAAATGTGTTCCTTTTTACTTTATTCTCATATTTATATCACCAACTATTTTATACTTACTTTTTTTTTCTTCTTACAAAACTAAAGGCAATTAGAAAACAAAACAAGCAAATTCAGCAATCTCGATTTTTAATCGAGTTTTTAATTAAATTTAATTTTTTCTCATTTTAAGCAAATCTTAGCTAATTTAAAGTGAGTGCTTTATAATATTTTTAAAAATTGTATAGTTATGAAGAATTATGACGTAATGAATAAAACATAAAAAAATTATCAGTCTAATGATCATTTATTGGAGACGAATCGGAGTTAAATGTTTTGTTAAAATATTAATAATATAACTTATTTAAATACCTCAATTTGCTATTACTTGAAAAATAATAGCATTGATTAAAAAAAAATCATTACATAGGAATTTTCTAAGGTTAAAAGATCACACTAAAGGACAGTCCTGTACAAAATGGGAGGTATGATCAATAATCACGCTACTTTAATTTAAGTGAAAAATATAAAAATATAAGTATATAAATAACATCGGAGACAATTTGAAGTTAGGGCATATTATCGAAATTATCGAATTCAAACTGTCGGAGGACACAAACATGTTATAACAAACATAACAAACATGTTATTTCGTACCTATTCACACGGAAATTATTGTATTCGTAGATTAAATGTTACTAAATTATATTATAAATAAATAACACGGAATAGCTCGCGAGTACAATGTGTGTGTGTGTAATATGTCGTATAGTAGAAACATGCCGCGCTAAAACGGGAAATCGCGTTAAACGGAAGTCCATCATGTGGAATGGTTTCGCGCCGTAATGTGACGTGCGTACATTATTATTATTATTATAATATGTATACAAGACAAGTAGCTGGTATATTATTATAATAATACATACACCGCGCGTGAAATGCGTAATACAATATTTAAAGTCCTCCGCGTCTCGCCGTCTGAATATCGAATATGGCGCGCAGTTTACTTTTCGCCCCAAAATGTTTACCGTATGCGATTTGAATATTCCATGTGCCCGGGCTTTGTAACCACTCTGTACACACTGACATACACACACGCACACACACACACACGCATACGTATTTTATATTATACAGCATTACGTGTGTGGACAGCGGTGGATAGGGGAGAGGTGTAGTGAGGGTTGCTCCGATCACTGCGGTATGCGGACTTATCGCCCCGGCAAAAGTTCGTCGGGGTTTAATTTGCGGATTATCATACATTGTACCCCGAGAAAGCGCACTCGGAATATACCAGTCGCCGACCGAGGGACGTGTTTGAGAGAGGATGCGTTGGCGTAAGTATTGTTGTCTCTGTATCTACTCAACCGATAATATAATATATACTAAAACACGATACGTAGGACTCTAACTTTAGAGTATAAAGGTTAAACACGTATTGACAAATTTAAAGACAATGACATTTATGAGATGATATAGCACATAGTTTTTGTAAAATATCGCTTGAAATATTATTGAAGTTTCGAGTATCGATTTAAAATACGTGAAACTCAATTCCATGTAACTTCCTTGTCAGACAATATTCCATGAAAAGGATATATCACGTGTCATGTGTCATGCGTATCCGGTTTCAAAAAGTTGCTGACCGAGACTTTTGGTCAAGTATTTCTATACAAAAAAAAATGTTCACAGGGAAAAAAGATAAAAATAAATAAACATTATTGTAATTGACTTCGTTCAGAATCCAAATTAAATTATTATTTGTTCTTAGTCAAAATTTACGTCATTGTATAACTAAGCCTGAAATAAAGTAAATAAAAATTCAAAATGTGTGATGAAAATAAGTGAACTTTAAAAACAAAAAGATTGTCTCAAATTGAGTAAATTATAAATGCCAAAAATAATTACTCGTTACATTTATATGCTTACTATTGGGTCTGTTTTTTTAAAAAATAATAAAAATATTTTAGTGGATTATTATGGTGCAGAGTTGTGCATTAGCGAAATACTGAGACTTAAGACACCGCTTTAAGAAAAACGACGTTCACTTTATCGGGATCGTGTGATGACGCAAATTGAATCCGAAGCCGCACCGTTGAGTTTGTCGTACATTATACGCAGTGAACACACGTGAACGTATATAATAATTATATGCAGTCACATGTACATAACAAATATATGTTATATATATATATGCTTGTGTATATAATATAATCTGCGAAGACCGTTTGATATCGTTTAACGCACCGCGGGCTAATTCGATGTGTCTGTGTCTGCTGCACTCGCCTCACGTTTTTCAGTCTTGGCATATTATATACACTCGTGTACGTACTATATACCTACATTAGCTGCAACGAATTTGCTCGCTTCGAAAAATTTTAGCAAAATGTTTTACGGATAAAAAATAAACCATTAACCGAAGTACTTACATAGAATATAATCCACTATAGATCGATTTTTCTTTACTATAACCGAAATACGGAACTTGTACCACTTAAAAACTCGATTATAAGCTTTGTAAAATGCACTGAAAACAAAATAAAAAAAAACATTAATTTATGCGTAGAAAATTTAAAACGTGCATTTTTAAAAAAAAAAAATGTACTTTGCATCTTGGGGGTGGGAAAATCTTGGAGGATGTGTTGAATTTTAATAAAGTTGAATTATAAAATAATAATGTAAATATAAATATATAAATTCTAGTAACAGTATAATTTACTATTTCTTGTAAATTTTTCGACAGATTTTCCTCGATTTTGATAAAAGTATTGCGAAATTTTAAAAATGATATCTTTAAAATACCATCTGAGTAATGATTTCGGTGTGTAGAGTTACTGATCTTAACTTATGGATAAGTATTTCTATACGAAAAAGTGTTCACAGGAAGAGAAAAAAAAATAAATATTATTGTGAAATCCTAAACTTCTTCGCGCCCCTCAAAATCTGAAAATATTATTAATATTTATGAAAACTATTATGTTCAAGTTACGTTAATAAATAATAATAAAACTAAGATGGCCTTGAGAAATTTCTAATTGGTATTTAAAACCCTGAGCGAAGGGAAGAAATTAGTGTTTTTACAATAATGTTTATTTATTTTTTCCTTGAACAATTTTTTGTATTGAAATTAAAATTTTCGACCAGCAAAATTTGGAAACCAAATTCGTCTCTAGATGTGTCCTCTGTTAACTTTTATGGAAATATCCAGTATTTTAAATAGGTTAATTGAAAAATAGATAATAAAATAAAAGTCATAAATTAGATGAATGAATGACATTTTATGAAAATAATATATGAATACAATAGTCTGAATTATCTAAATAATTACTTAAGCGGACGCTTCAAACCTATGTGTTGTCTTCGTCTGACCAAATTACAACATATTTGCGTTCATTAGAATCAATTTTATATCGATATTTCAATTTTTAAGGGAGTTATAAGCATTTTGGCTTGAAAATTGAAATATCTGAAAAAAAAAACACATAATATGATCTTGTCATTAAATTTAATAATGGGACAATTTAATGTAATAGTAAACTGGTGAATACGAAATTGTAAAATTAATTCCTCTAAACGCGAATTTGCTATGTCGTAAGACGGAAACAACACGTCATACGGGTGTAAGCGTCCTATTAATCGAGTTTGACGCCCTTAAAACGAGGGAAAATATTATATTTATTGTACGAAAAAAAAAAGGTCCATGAAATAGGTACCCATAATAATGCATGGCCCGCAGTGTAAATATTAATTTCAAATGTGGCCCGGAATTCGAAAAAGGTTGGGCACGCCTGTTCTAAAAACAATCAATGTTTTAACAACATCACGCAGTTCTGTTCCGTTTTTATCTCCCCGCCATTTCCCCATCTCGTAAACGGTTTATCTCCCGTGGCCCCGTTGAGCGCGTGCACCGTCGTCGTAAACCTGTATGAATACCGCGGAAACTAGTTTCGTCCGATCGTTGCACACGTTCGCTCGCCGATTAAGTCGTCGACAAAACGTATAATACTAATAATGATAATAATAATATATAGAAAGGCGATCGATTCGATTTCGTTAGGTCGTCAGTATTTGTGTAATACTATAATAATAATAATATAAAAACGGATACCGATTGTGGAACGATGGAACTTATTCAGTAATTCTATGCGCCGCCACTCGTTCCACGCGCGCGTGTTTTTCGAACGTTTGCTATATTTGCGCTTTCAAAGGCAAAAATAATAAGACCATCGCATTACCGTTTTGCAGACGAATTGATAGAATATTTTCTGGTAGTCGCGATGAGGGACTCGAGAGACTTTTCTCGGGCCGTCGGACAAACGTAAACAATACAATTTATGTATGTGTTTTTTTTTTTTTTTTAGTTCATTGATGTCTCCATCGCGCGCACTATACCCAATTCGAAATAAACGGTTTACAAACCGTAGTATTCGCGAAATTGGATAAATGCTACATATACATACAGAACAATGATACACACGCACACACACATACACGCACACGTGCAATACAGACGGTGTGTTTTATTCGGTTGGATTTAAAAACAGTTTTTCACCCCTCGCACAGGTTTGGTGAACGGTTTTTAGCGAAAAAGTACACGGTATGAAATAAAATGTCGAAGCGAAATGCACGACCCCAATAAGTGAGTCGTGTCAATCGATTCGCTTGAGTCGATACGCATTAAAACGCGTGCGATAAATCCGAACAAGTCGACGAGCATAATGTTGTTTCTCCCCGTCGCCAACTCGACGTCGTTATTCTCGTTTCGTTATATTTAATTTATTCGTAGGGTTCGGATTTTAAGGCAATGTAAACAATAAAAAAAAGCACTTAAAATGTGGAAAAAAAAATACTCGTAAAAAAAAAAAAAACCATTTATTTTTCATAAAAAGCCAATTACAAAATTTTCTAATTATTAAAGTACATAGAAATTAAATTCAAACGTCAAAACAATGACAATGCGTCGCCATAACAAGCTCTTATTGATTTGTTATGTTAATATTCACGTATAAAAGAAACTTGTATCTATGCATTAAGTATGGGCACTTTCATAGTCGTTAAATTAACCAAGGACATAAAAATACTTTATCGATATCGTCGATAATAAATCCCTAATTTTTAACATAACATCGACAATGCATTGTCTTCACATATTCATATTTATTTATTCCATCAATAGGTATTTAAAAGTATAATAATATGAAACCATAATTAAACACAAAAAAAATGTTGGCTTATTATCTTAGAAATTTAACGAAACACATTTCTACAAAAGAATTATTATATATAATGTATTATTATATATATTATATATTGTATTATTATCAATAAAAAGGAGACATTCGCCTTCGAATCCGAACCCTATTTATTTGACGTCACCGCTGGAATAGCGTGAAACCGAGATAGACACTGCGTTCATAAGTCTCTTAAAACGGTGTAACGTTTTGACCTTATCGACTAATCTGCTTTAAATAATTATTATTATTGACCCGAATTCGTTTTGCCGCGCAGCACGTGTCGTACACGCTTATAACTTATAAGTTATATTCCTTTGATAATATACTGTCGTCCGCGACCCAATTACGTCGTCGTTTAAATACGTTGACGACGACGACAACGAAATAAATAATTATGGCACGCGAGAAATACGGTTCGATAGCAATAAATATGCACGTTTCGCGCGGCTATAATAATAATTAGCGGGTATGTAATCGTCGTTTGATATTCCCGGCGAGATAATGTCGAGAAAACTTAAAATTTATTCATAGGTCATTATTTCAGCAGTTGTGAACGATAAATAAAAAATAATAATTGTTATATATTATTATTATTCCACACGTAAGGGTCGGAAAATATAGAAATTTACAAATCACGTTTTGTATACGTAATAACACGGTGCTATTATAAAATATTATTATTATTTTGATAGCCTCCGTGAAAATAATTTACAACGTGGTATACGTGTTTACGATGAAGTTTGAACGGAATAGATACGAGTTTTGACGTGATCGTGTTACGCGCGACTCATTAAAACAAAATTTATGTAATTAGTTAAATCACGGCAGAGTCCGTACGTCAAATGATTTACAACGGGGGATAAGGAAATTCGACGTTAATTAAATAAATTCTGTCGCGGCGCTGACGTTTTCTATTCTCGTTAGTTTGGAAAATACTCGTGTTCTCTCTCGCCTCGAGTAGTTACAGGCGATATCGATTTTACGATAATATTTTCTAGTGTGCGTTTAGAGTATAAGGATCCTTTCGGGCCCATGTTATTCATTTTTTCCGACTTCATATTATTATCTTTTTGTCGGATACGCCGGTTTGTCATCCAAAAACTACTCTAACCCATCGAGTACTAAATTCTGAACAACTCACTTGTACTCTGAAAGTTACAAAATCCGGTAGTGCTCTTCAAACAGCGGCATGGCCTGATTTTCCTGTGGAATTTAGGTTTTTTCCTGTTACAAGTGATCATAGCTGTAATAAAACACGGTAAAAAAATCACAAGAACTTTGCTTTTCTGCCTATTAATTATGTGTTTACCATATAGGCACATTGTGAATAAATTATTGTGTCGTGTTCTTATTCAGAAATATCTTAATAATTGTTATACCACGGCAAAGTATATAAAAAAAAAAAATTTACCTTGAATTTTAACATTGAACTTCCTCCATCAACTTTAACACACTTAATATATTATGGTAATATTTTCAATAAACTACATCCTTGAAAATAAAGATATTAAACAAGAATTAATAAAAAAAAAAAAAAGAAAAATGTTAAATTATGTGAATTTGATTGGTGTGAAACATTTTTAAAATAATTGCCACTTTATTACAAATCGTAAATTATACATCACACTCTCTGTATACTGAACTTGGTATTCGTCTACCTTGTACACCTTGTGTTTACAATTTTATATTATACCTGACTAATAAAATAATTCTAATTATCACAAAATATTTAAGCTATTACCTATTGGATAATAATTAAAATATATTCGTAAAATGCATATTTTGCACATAAAAAGCTGGATATTTTTCACATGATACTTTAACTTAAGATTGAAATACTTTTGGTGGGTATAATGCATTTTAATTAAACGATTCAGAACGGAGCTACAGATAATAAGTACACTAATACAATTATTATTAGTTTTATATTAAGTATGTTTAACAATTTAATAACAAAATATTCTATGTTTATTTGTGAGAATAATTAAATTTGCTGTGTTTTTAAATTTAAAGTTCGTATATTTCAAAATTGATTCCGCAGATTTTAACTCAAACAAATATCTGTAATCTTGATTAGGATTTTCCAATCAAAAAACAAGAAATAACAACAAAAATAAATCTGGCTTTTTTTAAATTAATAGTTATTTGAACCATTTATACACAATTATAAAAAAAATCGCACATACTTCACACAATGGGTATTCTTCGTTCCTCAGGCAAGATTCGGTGCTTGCATTAAAATTTAAAGAAACGATTCTAAGCGAAATTTCAATTTATATAAAAAAATTAATTCACTTAAAAATTACAAAGTTGTTTATTATCACAACAATTTAGTTATTAAAAAAATTATTACAAACATTTTAATAAGACATTTTTATGTCCAACTGAAAACAGGAAAAAAATTAAAAATCGTTAGACATTTTTAAACAAATTAAATATTTTCTTTTATTAAAATATTTTTCAAAATATTGTCTATCTTCATTAAAATTTAAATAGAGTTCGTAAAGAAAAATATTAAGTATTTTGAAAAATGACCTCCTAAAAGTACTTAAATGAGAAACATTGTTATTTCATACGATCTGAGGTTCGCGTAAATATTTCAACAAAAATAAACGTGACGATTCATCAGATATTTTTATATACATTTCGGGTGTTTCCACAGGTGCCGGAACGCATCAAGGCGATGAACTCGAGCGTGAAGCTGCTTCTCATCCTCCGGGAACCGGTGATCCGGGCCATATCGGACTACACGCAGTTGCACAGCAACCCGATGGCCAATCGCAGCAGCCGGTCGTTCGAGCAGCTGGTGATCCGCGGCGACGGTGAGGTGAACACCAACTACCGGCCGATCGCCGTGTCCACGTACCACAGTCACGTGTACCGGTGGCTGGACGTGTTCCCGCGGGAGCAGCTGTTCGTGGTCAACGGCGACCGGCTGATCACCGACCCCGTGTCCGAGCTGAGTCGCATCGAGACGTTCCTCGGTCTGGAGCATCGTATCGGCGCGGAAAACTTCTACTTCAACCAGACCAAGGGGTTCTACTGCCTGCGGTACGACTCGGTGGACAAGTGCCTGAAGGAGACCAAGGGCCGCAAGCACCCGGAAGTCCGGCCCGAGGTCGTTTCCAAGCTTCGCGAGCACTTCAGCCGACACAACCAGAAGCTGTACGACGTGCTGGACCAGGACTTCGGGTGGCCGGAGAAATGATGGCACGAGACGGGGGGAGGGGGCCGGAGGGCATTTGACGATTATGGTGTAAAACAACATAATTGTTTTTATTTTTATTTTTATTTTATCGCTATTATTTTTATACGTATTGTGAACGTTTTTAATTCATTTTTTTTTCCGTTCGTTTTCGGTTCGAAGTTTTTCGTATACAGGGAATATATAAATATTTATTATTGTTATTGTAAATTATCATATCACAATGTAACTAATAATGTACACAGACTCCGGTCGTAACGATTGTCTGGCGCGGACGTCGTCGGAAAATTGATGATGACGACTACGACAGAACGTTACGACAACAATAATACTGCTCGATATTTTTGCGCTTGTGTTTGATTGGTAACGAAAAAAAAAATTTATTTTATTATTTTTAAACGCATTTGCGAGTACGTGTGGGTCAGCGATAGGTACGTGACGAACCAGCAGTAGACATTCGATTTTGAGACGTTTTCTCAAAACGTGCGACCGTCCAGACGAAATACTTAGACATTTTAAAAAACGATCGTATTGTATTTTCGACGCGTTTCATTTTCCATTCGTATATTCCGAATGTTATCCAGAAACTATAATGGCACAAGGGTTTCGAAATATTAAAAATTACACGCATTTAAAAAAAAAAAATACTCTGGTGTACACCAGGAACTGGAACCGGACTGAAAAGAACTGGTTTTGGAAACCAAAAAGCCCTTCAAACATTGAAAACCGAAACCGAATTTTTACATTTTCAAATAACTGAAACTCCTATTTTAAAATTTGTAATATCGTACTTAACAAATATTATTAATTTCGTTTTCATTCTTAAAATTTTGAAATATTAATACACTCCTTTAAAAAGTTATTTTCTTAAAATTGTTGTTTCTAATTTTATTTTTTAAAATAACTTTTTACAATAATTTGAAATTTTCAAGAGCCGATTCTGAAACCCAAGAACCGTTAAGAAACTGAAAGTCGGAACCGTAAAATTCAAACGGTACCAGTTCCTCGTGTACATGCATGACGCGTAACAATTTGTCAAATTAATCCCCAAAAAATATTCTCTTTGTCTTTTCGGTGGAACGGTTTGATCAGTGCTTTAAACACGTTTCGAAAGTGTCGTGGAACTGTAAATAAGTGGTGGTTAAAGATTTTAATTTTTAACTTTGGCTGGAAAATAGTTACGCCCACTTCGATTTTATGAGAAAAAAAATCTAAGAGTTGTTTTTGAAATCCTCGGGAATTCGTCTTTCTGGGCAACCGTCGTATTATCGAAATTAATCAACGCACTCACTACGGGGGCGTATTCTCCGACCGCGGACTAAACTGTATGCAAAATTATAACGGAGCAGGTGAGGGTTGCCTTCATCTTAGTTCCCACGCACAAACAACTACGGTTACACGGCTCATTGTAGTACCATTGTAGTTATGTTACTACACCTAACGCAATATGTATAGTTTTACCGGCAGCGATAGTTACATTATTATTTATTCAACGAATAGTAAAGTTATTCCGGGGGAGAACACCGCACAGAAACCGCCGCCGAAACGCAAGCAAGTCCGCAGGGACCGCCCGCGGAGAAAACGTGTATCTATGCCACACAGTTTACCATGCCATCGCAATCTTTGAGACATGATATCTTCCTTTCCCCTCTCCCCTACCAAAAACAAAAAAAAAAAAACAAAAACAAAAATCGCGTTTGGCGTGACATCACCGGGATGATTCTGGAAAATAAAATATCCGTTTTTATCGAATGAAATTCGTAAAAGTTTTTTCTAGGGATGAGTTCTCAAACTCTTCGAACCTTCAAACATCTCGAACTTTAAGAAATTCGAATAGTTCGAAATTCGAGAGAAAAGTAAGTTCAAATTTGAAATCAAACATCTCGAACGAATCGAATAGTTCTAGTTACGTGTATATTAGTGTATTGAAAATTTTTTTTCTGAAATTTTTACTTTTACTTGTTTTTAAAATGTTAATTTAAAAGTTTAACAATTGAAACTTAAAAGTTTTAAAACATTTAAAACATATAACTTTTAACCAACTTAAAATTTTACTACTATTATATTTTTCTTTTTCAAATTACTTATGGATAGATTCTCAAATGTTTTAGTTTTTTTTGAAGTTTGAAAAAATTCGAAAGTTCAAAAGTAGTTCGAATAAAATTCAGATTCAAGTTCGAGTTCGAGTTCAAAAAAATTGATGTTCGACCCATCTCTAGTTTTTTTTTGCTGTCGTATAGTTTCGTTTACACACACTCGCCGCTGAACACTACGCGTGACGCGTAAAATTCTAAACTGCTGCGCTCGTCGTTTTGTCCAACGCGAACCCACACGCACATCCCGCGAAAACGAGATAATATATTCCCCGAAATCAAACCGCGAACACAACGTGTTGTTGTTCGTCATGTTGACTTTGTTTTTAACGCTACAATGTTGCTGCACAAAAATCTACAGACATATCAAGTGATCTACACGGATTATCACTATCCGTGTTCTTCACGTCATACCCTATTACACAAATACATATCATGAAATGATTTTTTGTTCGTTTTTAACTATTTGAACGATTTATTAGATAGATAATTTGTTATTCTTATAGTAATATTAAGTTATAATAATTGTTGCCGTTGTCGTCGTTTTTCCCCGTCCCTCGAAACGTTTAATTCGATTGACTCATATAGAAACAGCGTCCGAGTCAATTTCAAATTTGTTTATTTATTTTTATTTATTCAACAAGTATAATATTATATTTAAAATAGCTAAATCGTCACGGTCGGATGCAAAATCAATTCCCGGAAAATAATTCGTCAGTGATGCGATCGATGTGTTCATTTCACACGTTTCCCCCCACTTGTTTATCATTTTGCAAAACAGTTCGGGAAAAAAGTATCTTAAAGTCCACCGTAGGATTGTATCTTTTGAAAGAGACCATTACTCGGGTGCCTTTTTTCATTTACTTTTTCATAGTTCTTTCTGTTTACTATTTTCGATCAAGGGCGGGAAAACGATAACGACGCAAATGACAATTATCACACAAATCACTTTACGTACCTTTCGAATAGTACAAAATACGTATAATAATTTAATATTACACACGTTCTCCTCGGCTTTAACCGATGTAGTGATCGGAGTGATGTAAACAGGGGAGGGGCCAAATAAATAGTGTTTAATTATTATTATTAATATCATATTAAATTACATATCATCCCAACGAGCAATAATAAATAATAACTCCCATTTCGGACGGTTAACGATTTATTTCAAACATTTATTTTTTATTATAAATAATATATATATTGTATTAATATGTACACAATATGTGTATTATATACACACGTGTACGTTATGTTGAACAAATATTTTGTCTGTTTTTTTACTATTACCATTACTATTATTATTATCATCATTATGGTGTTTTAATTGTGTTTTTCGAAACGATCATATCAACTATATAGACTTTTTTTGTGTATTTCATAAGTCATGTATTATATTTTAAGTAACTAAACATATCAGTGTTTGTAACGTAGTGTAATATTATTAATTATTATTGTTGTGTAAAATTATTGTAAATTTTTTATCTCCGTGTATGTAACGAAACGCGGCAGCAGAAGTCCAAAAAATTACCGCGTTACGTTTATCATTGTTTACTCGTTTTGCTACATTTGTTTAAAACAGTCGACGATGTCGAGTTTATTCTGTCATTTTTTTTTTTTTTAATTTCAATACGATTTTTTATGCTTCATCGCTGTCACTTTATAATTTATACGCATTCTCTCGCACAAACGGACTTACTTGCGACACAAGACCTCAATCACATAATACATGTGTTATATTGTTATATCTCGTAAACATAATACATATCAAAAAAACATTTATTTTTCATTTTTTTGTAATACTAATATTGATAGTACTATAATGTGTACTGCGATATGCCAATGTCGTGTGAAAACGATTTGGCGAACAAAATGATCATCAAACGAATACATATCATTTCGTCGACTGTGTACGTTTTATATATCGTATAACCAAATAAGTTATTTTAATCGTTTATTTATTATTTTATTTTAATTCATTCAATTTTCGCTGTCGTATATAGTTAAACGCTAAACGATTTGCTTTGAAATATTATAATAATACATAGTCTGTGGGACGATCGGTACAGCACGAGATAAGATACGCTTCAAAGATCGATTGATTGATATTCTTAGTTTTCAAATTATGCAATTATAGCTAATAGTCCGAGAATGACACGAGCATACAGACATTTTTTATAGATTACAAAATCCATTAGAATTGTATAATGCATAAGCTCTCCATTGATACACCTTGTAATATATTAGTGACGCGAATTTCAATAAATCCCTGTATTCGGTCATTATAGTAATTTTAATAATTAGAATTTACATTATTTTAATTTATTTTTATAAGTTTATAAGTTTCACTATTGATGGCTATATTTTTGGAACCTCGTGGTATGTTCTTACTATTTTTTGGAGTTTGAAGTTTGAAATTTAATTATCTATAAATTCAAAATACTAATGAAATGTGTACTTAAGCAATAATAGAAATCAAAGCTGTTTTTGGGAAGCTAGGGAGGGATGAATGCCTTTCCGAACATCCATGTATATCAGTATATCAGGGTGTATTGCGAAAATATAACTTATTTCGGGAAATTGCGCATCGGTAGCATTTAAGTAACATAATCCTCTTTGGAGACCCGCTCACGCCTAGTGAATTCTAATAGTCAATATTTTTATTTATCTTTTTCCCAAAACCACTGTTTGGACAGCATTTATTTTTGTTATCATGTTTTCTTTGTTTTTCACTTGAGATATTAAAACGAATTTTTTTAAAATAACGGTTTAAACGACATAGATTTCTCATGAATTGTAAAATATTCATTGATAATGTTATTTTTTCCTATGGACCGTATTTCAGTTTTCGTATCTTTGTGTACCGCGTCGACCGTCCCTCAATCATTGGTATTATTATTAGTGTTATAATTTTTTTTTTATTACTGTACATTGTGTCCTGCGATGCATGTTTTTTTTTTCTAAATTAAACATGCGTGGATTGTATTTATTATAGTATAGAAACCTCATTGTATCTATAGCATGATTATTTTTCTATTCGTAAATATGATATCTAGTTAGATTGATTTTCTCTCACACTCTCTCCCTCTCATATTCTCTCTCACTCTCTCTTTCCATATCTAAATGTATCTCTCTTTTTGCGTACCTGTATACACATTACAATATTATTACTTCAACACACGTTGTTCATCACAGATTGTTTTAATATTATCAATATTATATGAGTAATAATATTGTGATCATGTATAACATCTTACACTCTCTACGCAAAATACTATAAAAACGTTAGTGTATATTTCACCCCCTCAATTTTCTCAATGTTATTTACTACGCTTGTCTCTCGACGTCGGTTATTTGTATGTGTACGCGCGATTATATTGTCATCGTCGTCGTCATAACATAATGTATAATTATTATAAATACATATAATTAAATTAATATAATGTGTATCGTTGGTCGGACGGTGAACATATTATGAATCCCAATCAATCCAATGACCCCGGGCGCGATTCTCTTCGGAGAGAAAAAAAAAACAAAAAAAGTGCATACTTTCACGGGCAATAATTAAAAAAAAAAAAAAATTCATTTCCAAATTCACACACTTACACTACTCTTGAGTGTAGTATCCTTCACCTAACCTCCAACATCCTCAGCGTCACCACCGCCGGTCAACTTTACTGCCGTTCGGCACCGAGCACTTTTGGCTCGAGTCGGATACGTTTTAGATAGATTTTTTTTTTTTTTAATTTTCCTTTAGTGTTACAATAATGTTATTTTTGTTAAAAATTTGTTAATACATAAAAATATAGACGCGCGCGCCGTGTCGCAGTGATTGTTCATCTAGCGCACGTCGCACGTCATAAAATATATTACAAAATACTAAATGCGTTTATTATTATGTATGTATAATATGTATATTTACATTTCGTTTGTATATATATAATTTTTTAATAATTACACAAAAGACACATGGTTTTTTTCTAGAAAAAAATAAATAAGTGAAAAATAAAACATAAAAGTAGGAACATAAATTTGACAAATATTATTTTACAATATTTCGCTTAACATGGCTAAAATACTTATTCGTTATCCTACATTAATACAACTTTTGTTTATATTTATATATGTATATTATATTATATACCTAATTTAATTTATAATATTATAATTTAATGCAATTTTAAATCTAACTCTTATGGGCTATAGACTAATATTATTTTGGTTTTTCGTGGAGAAAATAATATCTGAAACAATAATATAGTATTTCCAAGCACTCTACCGCACATAAAACATAATAACATATTCAAATATTATACTTTATACTTTATAGTTTATACGATATAAATAATAAAAATAATAATAAAAAAAGGTAAAGAACAATATTCTCTGCACCCCTTAAGCATATACGTATATATTGCATATCCAGTGCGGTAAAGCGTTGTACGCGTATACTTATATCGGTTTAAGTAGATAGGTAAATGATATTTTCGATCGAGAACGCGTTTCGTTTCATGTCACAAAAATGTTTGAAGTACAAATAGTTATTATAAGTCACAAGGCGTTGGAATAATAATAATACATATAGTTATAAAAATCATCAAACAATTATTCTATGATCGTATCCACCGTGGTCGTAGGTAAATATAATAGTAAATGCTGCCGTTTAGGAAAAATGTGAACAGCAGACGCCCTTCAGAGCACGGGGTCGATTCGTAACAACGATCGATATCGAATCGAACTATAATAAATTAGACATAGTAAATAAATATAAAACTGGTTACGTGGTAAACAATAATAAAAATGTTTTGAGTGACGAGTATCGCGTTGTCACAAAATCTTAAAAACTAATCGTTTATCCACTACGCATTATAATAATAATAATAATAATAATATAATACTATAAATTATAATGTTATAAATTAGGTATTGATTTTCTAGATTGGCTTCGTTGTGAACGAAAACTTTTCGAGTGAAATACTGTTTTGTAGTCGGTCGACGGTACAAATAATTAGCATAACAACGATTCCTACGGTGATCTGAAACAACAAAACATCATCAATGAGCGTTATTATCAATGTTGATAATATTGTCGGCATTATTGTCATTTGCGATTTCGGCACCCCCGCGATTTTTCATTGCGCGACACCGAGACCCTCTTTCCGGTTTCGTCGCGAACGGAAATTGGAGAGGGGGCTGTCCTTCCTACTGGGAAAGTTTAGCCGTTTCACACCTCGGCGGTAAAAACATGCAAATTTATGTACACCTATGTCACGAGGAGAAATGCAAATTTAAAAATTAAAAAAAAGCAGAACCCCGCTAAACAGGACGAAAAAATTCCGTTCGAGGAGATTAGTCCGCCGCCCACGACGTGGGGGTGCGCGTTACCTCAGCGGAAAGTTCATTGCACGCACGTGCTTTGATCAGAGTTATTTATAGATTCGAAAAAGCTGACTAATCATTTTTCCACGGTCATTTTACAATACGATTTTATTCCAGTTCGAAATCGAATTTTTGATTTAAGACGCACACACGCAAATAACAGCAGCAGAAGGGTAGAAAAACACGTTTAATACGGTAAAGTCGTGAATTCAAAAATATTATTACCTACGCGACGTGTTATGACGATAACTACGGTAGATAATTTCCCTCGTCCCCCGCCGTTTTATTTATACGTTAGATAGAGATAAAAATATATACCGTTTTAATTACTCAGATGACAATTTCAGATTATCCTAACCGACGTCCCGTCGTCAGTACTGCGTCTAACGATGTTATTATTATTTTCCAGCAAACTCCTTTGATGTTTGATCACGTCGTAACGTTATCTGATCATCTTAATTGGGAGAAGATTTATGTGAAAAAACACCATTTTTTTTTTTTCAAGTAAAAAAAATGCCGTTGCGTTCCTATGCTTTCGCATATTGAGGGATATTCTACGCTACACCGATGCCACAGTACTATAATGCTCATAGACACCCCATTGTTACATAGTTATCACATGATTTATGTCGAGATATATATATATATATATATATATTTATTAAGTGTAGTTGTTATTATTATTATTATTTTTTTAGTTATTTCCACTATTAATTATAATATTACACAGAACAGTCCACATTGAAATTATGCTAATGAAGGGGCGCGTATTACCTACTCGGAATCGTGTAACGCACGTTGTTTGACTAAACGTCGTATTATAATGAAAACGAAGAAACCCGAGCATCCAAATTTAATAGCTACAAATTTACCCGTTGATTGATGTAATATTTACTGGAGAGACCGCGATGACGGGAAAGTGTGGGAGGCGGAGACGGTATAATGAAGACGCGGAATAATTTTACGGTCGGTCGGTCCTCTACGTATGTAAAGAATGCGGCGGCGTTGGGATGAATGATTTTATAACTATTCCGGTCAATAATTGAAAGTAGAAAAGTTCGAGTAACATGAAAAAACATAAAGCCAACGCAAATGTCCGATAAAATTTGATAATAAATTGAAAATCGCATACATTAAACGTGCATCGATTTTGCCGGTATAAAATTTTGAAAATAGTACTTAAATAAGCGCCTTTTTTTTCATACAGAACATTATTATTAATAGAAAAATCGTTTTTTTTTTTAATGAACAGTGTTTTTTAATTAAAATATAGACGTGTTTCATATTCGTATTTATGTAACATGGATTTATTCTAAGTCAGTTTTAAACAATCGACTGTAGAAATATGGGCAGTATGACAGCGAATTTTTGGATTTTGAATTTCTCAATTTTACAATTTTTTTTTTGAAAAAGTACCCAAAATTTGACAAAAAAGACACAAAAACCATCATTTTTTGATCCAAACTTAATGAATATTTAAACACAAATAAACAATAATAAGAGAAATATTTTGGCACAAGAAAATTTTGAAAATATGATGAAAAAAAAATTTGACATTTTTCTAACACTATTTTTTCTCATTATTTTTATCTTTTCTTTATTTATTAGATAAAAAATGCAAAGCAAAGTAAAATAAATTAAAGTATATACAAGAAAGCCGGACATACTTTGCACCACGGATATTCTTCGATATTTCGGGTCAGATACTTTTGATGAATATGTTGAAAATGACAACTATTATTATTTTTCTTTGTACAATGAATTTCTTTCATTCAGAGTCGTCTTATTGAAGAAATAATTTATCGTTTCTTTAAAATTCTACACGTTCACTAAGAGTATCTGACTCAAGGGGTGAATAATATCTGTAGTGCGAAGTATGTCCGGATTTCTTGTCTATACTTTACTTTACTTTACTTTTTACATGTGAAAGAGAACAAGGAGAGTTAGCGAATTTTTATAGAGTACACTAGCATCATAACACACCATAAAAGTTATTTAAATGTGGTTAAAAACAATATATTTTATAAAGCCTTTTTTCCATCAGTAGTAGCACTGAATTCTGAGGTCAAATTTTGGTTCGTTTACATTTTTGAAAATTACATGGATTGTATAGGAAGTGTACCATCTGATTTTTTTTTTTTTTTTTGTCTCTGATAACTTGGTGGTGTGATGAGGTGACTAATAATGACAAATTTTATATCCCATGTCCAATATAATTACTCCATTGCTCGATACCATTTCACACAAACTAGGTAATCAGCGCTTCCTACCAAGCACGATTGATTTTAGTTTTTTACAATCATATCCACCGCATTCGTCATATCTTTCACGGACTTGGGAACTTCCCAACCACGAAACTCGTTGAATCACGTTTAGTATATACGATAAGAGAAATTTAGTTTGTATGTGTGTTTTATTTTTTATTTTACGTGACCTTTTCCTCGTGACGTTTTCCAAATCACTTCGGTCATAATAAAAACGCACAATGTTAATTCAATACAGAACAGACGTGGTGGTATTTTTTTTTTTTTTTTTATGAGGTTTGCTGATTGTTTTATGGAGATGCTTGCTGCCTGTTAGAACTCGTTTAAAATTCGATTTTCGCAATTTTTACTTTGCTTTCGTCCGGATGATTAATTTACATTAAAATAAAAAAATTATGTTTATACGCGTTATTTAAATTTAAACTAAACACATCCGCACGTTAAACAATTTTAATCGCACCATATAATTTACGGTCTTTTTTTGCTCAAGGTATTCGTACCTCAGACATTATGAAGTTTTGTTTTATTTTTTACGACATTTTTAATATTGAATAATCGTGAATTTTTTTTCACTTCTTACTTCAACGACGTTTTTACAATTCTTTTTACAGAGTTAATAATTTAGACGCCAAGACTTGAAACGTACACACATAAGGTTACGCTCGTGTTCTCTCCGTTACCTACCGTGTGTATATATATATATATACACACGTATGTAATATAATTTTTCAACTTTACTCGCGCATTATTTTTTATGAGCACTTAAAATTTTAAAAACGTCCTATAAACACTTCAGCAATAAACCGAGCTCCGCTCGGAACTGTTTCCCTGCGGGCGCGATGATATATTGTTGCTTTTAAATTCAAAAATAATAACACAATATAATGGGACGAGATGTAAGACGAATGTCCTTCTGACCCGTCAGTGCATTTTATATCACGTTCATTTTACAATCGTTTCGCACTCCTCCCGTTTCGTTTTCATATTATCAACATAATAATAATTATCATTTCGTTCGTCTTGGCCGTTAAAACACTCGCTATCATTGTACCGTATATAACGTTGTATTATCACGCCATTATCCACCCCTGCTCTCAACACCCCCCCCCCCCGTGAACGTGAACATCCCAGGCCCGATTCGGTCGCATCGCGTTTAACATAGACAATATAATATAGACCTAATCATCTGCAGTGTGATATTTAATACTGACCATTTGGAACCGTCGGTCAAGTAAATGTACGCCAACCGCCACAAAATTGAATTTGTAACAAAATGACTAGCAACAACAAACAAGCGGAGTCTACTTGGGATGGATGTGATGACGCGGGTCAATAAGTCTGGCACCCGGTCATGGTTCTCCAGTCCGGCAGCGAAACTCCCAGCCGGCGACAATTGTGCGCGTACGCAGTCATCGCCTCGCAGTAGCACTTCCGGCCGACCGGACATTCGCACATGTCCGTCAGACAGGACCTGTGGACAGTAAAAAGAAAAAAAAACGTACAGGTTTTAGACGTCAGCGTTTGAATTTTCTTCACGTGGCTTCGGCCGTAGAACATTATAATACCTATGTTTATATTTTATATCTATATCACATTAATTTAATAATTTTAAACTGATAATTTTTATTCAAATCGATTACATTATTTCAATGTAAACTTTTTAGATTTTTTAAGTAAATAAAATCTTAACTATATTCTAAACGACTCATGTTGTTATTATGATTGCAGGAACGTGTTGCGTTAGAAAAACTGCCGCCAACACGAGGCATAATATGACGAAGCAGTAAACTCGGGAGACTTTAGATTTTCTAACAATGTCTGACTCTCTAATGGTGGCCGGGTCACATCGACGCGTTGAAGACCAAACCCATACATATAGATAGTACACAAATACTACTTAGAGCGATTTTGTTGGATCTGAGGAAGAATCATGCAAGAGTAGCTACTTATTTATAAATGTTTTGTAATTTTATAAATTTTAATTTATATCTTTATAATTATTTATTATAGGGATATATATTATTAGGGATTTTAAATCTACCTACTTTTCGTAAAAACAAGCTGTTAGCCGTTAGTTATTGCTTAAAAGAGTTATCCATAACGTATGAATGACCCTACCACGAATACTCTTGAATCTTCATAAGCGCCTCAAGTTTCAAAAAAACAAAAAATTATAATAATCGAAATTGAATGTAAAATGTGAGATTTTAGAAATTTAAAGAGAAATTGGATCTTTTTGCGTATTTTCTCGTGGAACTGAAGAGAAAAATATAAAAAAAATCTTCTTGTCGTACTCATCTTCGTTCTAAATGCGTTAAAATCACTAGAAATGCCGCCGTTTCGTCCGGTAGATATTTGTAAGTATATAATAATCGTAAACAACGTGTGTGATAGTAAGATATTACTCTTACTCCCGATAAGATAATTGTAGTATATTTATACTTCCCCTCCTCAAAAATAATTATCTCATGTTTTTTTTATCCTCCCAGTAAAAGGCATATTTTATAACCGAGAAGGGAGCTATATTTTACCAGCAAAATTATACAGAAGGGGATGTTAAAATAATCTCAAAATACGTTTACTGACCAGTGGGGAGTGACAATATTTTTAGGAATATATTTATACTCTGGGTAAATATATGGTAAGATTACACTGTGACATCGGTATTAAAAATAAATATTCTACGTCAAGGCACGCATATTAATATTTATCATAATAATCGGTATTCGCATAAACACTATCGACGCGTATGTACTCATCATGTTTATGCGTCAACCACTTGAAAACAAATTATTATACTGACTTGAAGAAGTTGACCGGGTTAAGCTTTTTGTGACACGCGGCGAACATGCGTTGCCGGAGAGGTTTGCACATTCGTTCCCGGATCCTGGGACTCTTCTTGGAACACGGGGATGCATGCGACACTTGTTTCAACGGTCGGCTGCACGCGTTTTTTCCACCCACGCGCCACGACGCCCCGAAAACTTGAGCCTCGTACACCACTTGTCCGTCCTTGGTGGTCATGTCGTCTCTGGGCACCGAGTTGAAGTTTCCGCACAATCCGCACAAGTTACCTGCAAATCAAATTCATTTATAAATTCTGGGTAAGCTAAAATCACAGTCACTAACGTTTACGATTACGCCATGCAATATTTTTTTTCATTAAAGACAACACTTTTATTAATTTTCGCTTATCTAATCGAAAATATACGCATTATACCAGTTATGTGCGTACAAAATCCATTAGTTCGATATTCATTTAAATCTGTCGAATCACACGTTATGGAATATTATCACATTCACGTGTATAACTACGCCGAGCGTAGACGTAATGCTGGTATTAAATTCTTAAATGGTTTATTAAATGGCAACATTGATTCACCTGTCCTATTGTCATTAATATGTTTCAAAGTACCTCAGCGAGCAACAAGAAATATTGCTCCATTCGCTGTCCCCCACTGCCTGACAAATTACGC